>QTSX02003946.1:0-31900 GCA_014839935.2 Entomophthora muscae | reverse complement strand
ATCCAGTGACTCAAACTCATCCTGCACATGACCAACCCCTTAGGTCCAACTCAACTAAATCTCCGCCAGCCAAAGCTAGGATAAGTCTAAAGTATTATACAATAAAATATACTTCTCTTCTTTCTCAATTCCATATTTGAAGCTTCCAAAAGCGCTCCTCAGCAATACCACCTGGCCTGAAGGGTTTGAAAAAGCTTTCCTATGGCAGATGAGCATACTTATACACCAGGGCCGCCAGGAAGTTGCCCATCACCATTCTTACAATAAAGGATATGAACCCTAAGTCACCAGGTCTCACCCTACATCCCTAGCACCTTACTATGCTCAGCTTCAATCTTCCCAGGCCCCATCCCCCCTTCCCACCAAGCCCAAGAAAAACCTGTTCCAGCCCCCAAGTTATACCCCTCCCCTGGTGCACCATACAGCTGGGTAGATTCCACAGAGTATCTTCCCAACTCAGATTACCTCTGAGTTTACCTTAGAGGAGATCTCAATTTATGGCCCAAAGCTAGTACCCAAGAAATGAGCTTGTTGGCCATGAAGGAACTTGGGATACTGTGCTGCCAAACTAATTTGCGATAAATATAACTGCCTGCCAGCGTGTTTGGTACCAATGACCCCACCCTTGACCCTGGGGCCCCATCCTGAGCAAGAATCTGCTGCCTTCAGCCAGTCCTCCCAGAAACTCAGAGCTGTGGGTATCACCTCACTGGCCTGATGGATTCTATGGTGCCCACCAGCTGACCCTTAGCCATCCTTGGAAAATTGCTGTCCTATATTGTAAAGGTACACCCATCCTGTGGTGGCCCTCTGTCTGGCTCCTGCAGGTTGTCCCCCAAGTTCTCAGGACCCCACTCCAGGATGGACGTCTGATACCATCTTGGGGGTATCTCAAGCTTTGGCAGGTTCAGGGCCCCCAGGCACCAAGGAAGCTGTACTGCTGCCAGATGTTGTTAAAGCAGGTACCGTCAGGGACCTCCTGGCCTCCTTCATATCTTCACCTGCTTGTAGAGGGGGCCATGGCGTGGATGACTTTCTTCGGAGGGACCTTACCTTTAAGCTAGGGAGGGGGTGGATAACCTACCAGTGCTGCCGCTGTCAAGTATATCCTCCCAGGAAGCATCCTTGACAGGACAAGAGGGGGAACTTTAGAAATTTACCGTACTCTGCTTGATATGCATTTAGAGCATCATATGGTATCCCAGGAAGCCATATACTGCCCATGTATGCCATGGGACCTGTCCAGGTAGCGTCCTGTTTGGGATATCAAACACTTGATCCCCGTAATAGATGTGTATCTGGTAAGGCTGCCTGGATTATTTATCAACCCAGGAATCTCTCCAGGGGCTGGTTTCCCAAGGGGAAGGGACGTAGATGCTGTGACAGCTCCAACTTTTGAATCCGAAAGGCAGGAAGACAAGGGAACAGAGGACCCTGGCTGGTCTTTAAAGGCCCTGTTCTGGAACAGTGGTACCTCTTGCTGAAACTGTGCTGGGTGCAGACCAAGGCTTGGGACCAAGATAATCTCTGCTTGGCTGGGATGGCAAGCTGGAGTATCCACTAAGGGCCAGGGCCTGATTTTTCAGAGAGGCTTCCTGCTGAAAAATCCATCCCCTCACGGGGGATCAGGAGGCAGCGTTATAAAGCCCGCTGAAGCAAAAGATTCCTAAGTGGGGCTGGGATGGCAACCAAACACCAATCCATCCTTATCCAGGATTCTTTAGCCAAGGGTAAGGGCCAGGGGCAACCCTGAGAAGGTTTGCAGGAGTAATTCTGGAGAGATCTTTCATCAATAGTACGATCCAAATCCTAAAGAGCATCCAGGGATCTCCTGGAACTGAAGGTGGTTTCTTGAATGCTGGGGAAACAGAGCCAGCCAAAGGGGTGAAGCAATTTACAGCAGCCACCTAAGAGGGGACATAAAACAGATCTAAAATATGATAGGATTTATTAAGAAAAGCTAGGGTTCAAATACTGAGAGAAAAGCTATTGGGTCATATAGGGGTAGCTTATATGGTATTAATGGGATTGGGATAGGGATAAGCAGTGTTTGGAATATTTGTCATGGTTAAGATTATGTAATAGAAGCCTTGCTCCTTATAAGGAAGTAAGAGATCTCACCAAATATTGGTGGGGTCAAAAGCGGTCAAGACAGTTGTCTGCTGTGGGGGAAATGATAGGTACTTTGGTGTATCATGAGATATGCTAGCAGGTGAGGGGACAATCCCAGCCGCAAGTGGATCTGGGCCAGTCAGCAGACCTTGGTTGGCAGTTCATGGCAACAGGGGAGTAACCCTGTGCAGGGGGAATAAATTATCCATAGACTTGTACAGCAAGCCATTTAGCCACCAACACCCAAGGAAGCTTAAGGAGTTCCCCCATGGCCGGCTTACATCCTTCTTGGGTAAACCCACATTGACCATACAGGTGGTTCAGGGATCTATATATGTGGCTAAACCAATCCATCTCCTATTGATAAATCTTTGCAGGCCAGCTGTTGGGAATCCTATCGAATTCTATTCTGGACTGCTGTGAAGTTATGCCGGATGTGGGGTGAGGGGACCCCACCGGCATTAGATTTTCACTGAGGGGGTTGAGTTCAGATCTTGGGGTAAAGGTTGGTTCAAGTTCCCATCTTTTGAGGGCTGGGAATCCCACTGGATTTGGTTTAGCTTGAGCTGGTTGGGATTGAGTACACCTTGATTTGTAGTGGGATGATTATTATGGGTATTGTCATGTGCGTTTGTTAGGGCTGCTTCGGTCAAGCCCAAGGCATATCAGCCCAGTTTCTAGCTCAAAGTCACTCTACTAAAGATCTATTCAAGATATTTAAATACTTTTGCCATCTCAGTTTAGTTGTAGCCGGCCAGAACCGGAAACTAGCCGGAATATCTCTAGGGCCAGGTAGATCAGATATCTGATTTGCCATGATCAGAAAACGGTGGAACAAATCTGGGGGTTTATTTTAGATGACCGAGTCCTTGTTTACCCCCTGGCTCGGGCGAGCGCCTCGAGCCGAGGAGGCGGGTAGGTTCTGATTGGCTATTTGGCCAGATGGGAGCGGATCCGCGGTGGCGTGGGGTTCACTTTAATCCTTCTGACAATGGTGAACCTTGGGATTTGGATTGATCAGATCATGTGGTTGTGCAGGCATGGATTCAACGGGAGTTTTTAAATAAGGTTTATTCGGAGTTTGAATGGAGGGGTTGTGCGTTGGCTTGGGTTGGGATGGTTTAGTTGTTTGGTAGCGGAATTTAACCTCAAGCCTGGGCGGGTTAAAAATAGGTTGATAATAAAGGGTATATGATATAAGCGTGAGTAAATACATTTAGGAGGTGGTTTTAAATCTCTTAACGGGTTTCTAAACGGGGGCTTAATTGATGCCTGAAAAGATCAGGGTTCACCTTGGTATGTGATTTGAAGTGGATATTTTTTAGGATTGAATGGGGAGCAGAAGTAGAGGCTGAAAGGGCTCAGTAGAGGATGGGCGGTTCAAAGTTATGCAGGTGAGGGGAGTTTGGGTTGGGCGTTTAGCGAGGGTTATATGTGTTGTGGTGATTAATTTTAGAGTGGTTATTGAAATGGTGAATGAATTTCCACTCCAGACGTCCTTCCTGAAAGACAAGTCAGTGTTTTTGACTGGGGGGACAGGGTTTGTCGGCAAGGCGATCCTTGAGCTGCTGGTGCGCGACCACTACCCCCACATTGACACAATTTTTTGTTTGGTGCGGGGGCGCAAGGGGCAGACGGTGCAGGATCGACTTATCAACGACGTCCTCACCAACAAGCTATTTAATGTCGTGAGGGACAAGCTGGGCCCGCTGCGCTTCAGGGAGTTGGTCGAGTCCAAGATGGTAGCCATCGAGGGTGACATTTCGTTGCCTGGGCTGGGCATCTCGGATGCAGATCGCGACGTGCTCCGCAAGAAGCTGAACGTGGTGATTCACTGCGCCGCCACCGTCGACTTCAACGAGCGGCTGGATAGGTCGCTGACGTTGAACACCCTGGGCACAATGCAGATCCTGGATCTGTGCGACGAGTGCGAAAGCATGGATGGCTTTGTGCACGTGTCGACCGCGTACGTCAACTCGAATCGCAACGAAAGCGTGATCCACGAGCGAGTGTACCCAATGGTGTTTGGCGACCCAACGGAGCTGGTTGGGCGGATCCGGGGGATGGACCTTCCGGCGATTGAAGAGTTTACCAAGAAAATCCTTACCGTGTACCCCAACACCTACACCTTCACAAAGTCATTGGCGGAAAACATGGTTGTTGAGCGGGCCGAGAGCATGCGGATGCGCGAAATGACTTTGGGGCGGACAGCTTGGTCGCTGTCCATTGTGCGCCCCACTGTGGTGACATCAACCGCAGTGGACCCAGTGCCGGGGTGGGTGGACGGCGTTTCAGCCGCCAACGGCATTGCCATGTACATCGGGCTAGGGGTAATGGACTCAACCCCAGGCCCACGGGAAAGCGTTTTGGATCTCGTGCCAGTTGACTACCTGGCCAACGTTGTGCTTAGGGCCTGCGCTGCCTTCCATCCCCCCGGGGTCAACTTCACGCTTGCCCTGGCCGACCCCACCCGCAAGGTAAGGACGCTGGAGCAGGAGCTGCCGATCGACCCCAACGAGGAGGTATACCCCACCATCTACCATGCCGCCTCTTCCGCCATCAACCCCGTGTCGTGGAACGAGTTTGGGAACGGCGTAGTCTCCAGCTGGAACAAGCTACCACCCCTCAAGAAGCAGGTGTTCCCCCCAGCATTCCACAAGTACGACACCGATGCCGAGTACTCTGCCATGCTGCACCTCAAGCAGCAGTTCAAGTTTAGCACTGTGGCCATGCTCATCTCCCTCAGCGACCCCAAGCGCGGAGAAAAGCTGAAGGGACAAAAGAAAAAGCTGAACTTCCTTTACCACTGCTTCACCCACTTCATGACGCGTGCGTGGGAATTCAAGTCCACCGCCGTCTACCGCATGGAGGAACGCCAGCGTGGCTCACAATCCATCATGTCCTCCCACTTTGGCACCAATGGCTTGCGGGACATGCCTTGGTCAATGTACATTGACTTCTTTATTTACGGCATGTACTACTTTGTGCTGAATGAGTCCAATGTCATCCGTCCCCAGATCCTGGCTGAGGGGTGGGAATGTGTCCTGCATCAGCGCCCCTCCCTGGTATGCAACGATGAGCCCGAGTATGTCACGCCTGCCAATCCCTGGGTGATTGCCAACGCGCATGAGCTGCGGTCAAACTTTATCCATGACTCTGCAGTCCAGGCATGCCTGACCCAAGTCAATGAGGATGCTGCGCGTGCCAAGCAAGTGCTGGTCAAGGAGCTGATCCGAGGTGAGCGCCTGCTTGGGGGCTGGAAGGCGTCAACCAGCTGCAAACCTGGCTGGCATCAGGAATCGAAAGCATTCACGTCAACCGCAGCAAAATCCTCAAGCTACGCGACATGGTGAAGCTCCGCCCCAACGCCCGCGTCATCTACCTCCCCACCCATCACTCAAACCTTGACTTTGCCCTTCTCTGCCACGTTCTGGAGCGGTACGCTCTCCCCTGCCCCCTCATTGCTGCCGAGGGCAACTGCAAGATCAAAGGCTACACCGCAACCCACGACACTATCTCTTCTCACTCGCTCTTCTCCTCAATCCTCGCATCCCCTGCCACCAAGGCCACCCTGGTTTGCCAATACCTGGTCCGCCTAATCCAGGCCAAGGGGTCGGCAGCTTTATTCATGGACAGTCCTCCCCACATTGCCAGTTTGAACGACTCCCTCAATGCAAGTGGGCCTGTTTCAAGCCTTGAAAAGGGCAGCACCGACTTCTTCAACTCGCTGGTTTCTGCCATACGCCAGCCAGACTCAGGCATCTCTCCTGGTGATGTGATCCTGGTTCCGCTAGCTATTAGCCATGAGACTGGGCTTGACATGCGCCATGTCACCAGCCAGTGGGGCGAGAATGTCACCACCCAACGCATTGCCCGCATTGCCGGGGATGCATGCAAGGGCCGGATCCATGTGGCCTTCGGCAACGCAATGGAGCTGGGGGGGCTGGTTGACCAGGTCGACCAGATCCGCCAGCTCGGCATGGACGATCCATCGCTGACCAACCCCTGCCACATTGTCCGCAGCCGCCAGATACAATGCCAAATTATATCGCCCGTTTCCCTGACAGCAATGATCCTCTCCCGCTACCGCATCCACGGCATCTCTTTTGACTATGCCAGGACGCTCCTCGTCAAGCTGCGCGATGAGGCGCTAGGCCTTGGCTACAACATTGACTGGCAAGCAGGCGAAGACTCCACTGCCATCTTGTCCTACTGCCTTGAAGCTATTGGCCCCAACCATGTCACTGTTGAAATGGGCAATGACGATGGAGACTTCAGTGGTCCCACCCCTGCCCAGGTGCAACGCATCATGCCCAAGAAGGACGAGTCAACCGCTATGCGCATCCGAGCCCTGGTTGGCCAGGCACAGCACATGTTTCTTTTTGTTGGCTTGTTCATGGCTGCCTACTGCCACTGCAACGAGCAAGCAGCTGCCACCGGCATGGGACTACCCACCCTTGAGGACATCCGCGCCATCTATGATTATCTCGCCACCCTTATGGCGCCACATCACCCTGAAATCAGCGTCCTAAGCACCCAGAACAGCTTCAAAGCCATCGTGGCCCGTCTGGAGAAGGACGACATCATTCAGCTTATGGACACGGACCAAACCACCCTCGTGATCCTCAACAACGATCGTCTCCACCAGGACTACCTGTACACCGCCCAAGCCTTGCTCTACCCCACCCTCAACTCCTACTGGGCAACATGCTGCGCTCTGGCCCTCCTCCCCAGCTTACATGACATCCAAGTTTCCAAGTTTGTCAGCCTGATCCAGGAAAACATCCGTGAAGCTTGTGCCAAGAGCTTTGGCTGTCATCCCGAAGCTGCTGCTGCACCAACCATCTACAACGCCCTCACTTGCTTCTCTCAGATGGGCCTGATCAACATCCACATTCCCACAGACGACAGCAACCAAGAACCACGGCTGTCTGTCAGCACTCAAGGCGAGCACGAGCGCTTAAAAAACCACCTGGCCACATGGTGCCCAGTCCCCACTGCCCATGGCGGGCATCACATTGACCAGTTCCTCAGCAAGGGCAGCAATGATCAGCACCGGGCTTTCCTAGAATGTGTAGAGCAGGTGGGATTTAGCATTGAGCTGTTCCGGTCCGAGTCCCCCTCCCAGCTGGCCATGGTGGGACCCAGCCTCAAGCAGGATGATCTTCTCCCTCTGCCCCAGTTCCTTCCCCCCTCCCTACCCACCCCCGAGTTCTCTCCAATACCCAACTCTGGTTTCCGTTCCCCACCCGTAACCAACCTATCCAGCTCCCTCATCCTGGGCTGGGGCCACTACCTACAAGCCTTCCTGACCAATCCCCAGGCATCAGGTGCCTACGAGAAGCTACCCTCCCCCGGCATGGAGTTCTTCAACCACATCCTACCCAACCAACCAAGCCACTCCCGCGACAGCTCTAGGAACTAATTTAACTAATAAAACTGCATCTACATATCATTGAACATTAATAAATTCACACACTTGAAACCCTTCTTCTCAAAATTCATCCATAGATTAATGTACCAGCCATCCCGTTCCATCCTACCTCCATTACAGTAAACCTTTCATAAGACAGCCATATCTCCCTCCACCAACCCAAAACCCCCCAAAAACCTTCCTCAGAGTACCCAACTTAACCATAAGGGTATAAATGCCAAGGTACCCAGGCTAGAGATCACCCTTCTCGCTGGACCAATGTAACCAGATAACATACATCCCAGCATCACCCAGCCGTAACTGTGCAGATTTAGCAGAGCTACAAAGGGGGGATGGTTGGTAACTAGATGACATTCATTATTGAGCGTAGAGTAGATTCAGAACCTAAAGGTAAAAATGCGGGATTGTCGGATTCTTTTGCATAACCTCACCAGCTTACTGGGATATCTTTCATCCTCTTATATAAAGAAGTCAGTTGCTCTGGGATGGAAGTTACTCCATCAAGTTGGTGGGTCCGTGCAAAAGAATTTACCAGTCCCGCTTTTTTACCTTTAGGTTCTGAACCTACAGGATTACACATTTGCTGTGAATCTTTTTACTGGGTTCCATGATTATGGTGATCACTCAACTGGATGATTCAGGGGTGGGTTGATCCCTGTAGAGAGTCAAGTGCTGAACCAAGGTATCCTGGTGGGATGGCTATCAGGTCATGTTACTCAGGTTGGAAATCCAAGCCAACTCCCCATCTGGCTTCAGGTCACCGGAAAACAGATCACCAATCTTACCCCGGTTCAGTCAGCACCTTGTCGGGTGAGAGGTCTGAAGGCTTAGGGTAAATGATTGTAGACTAGGGCCTTTAAACAAAGAATGTTTATATTTTTTAAGTATAAAAAGTTAGGTAAGGTTTGAACAATAACTGCATCAAGGCTCCTAAGAGGTTATAGAAAGTGAAGTAAGGACTAAGGCAAATTATTAAACCTAAGAAAATAAAATAGAAGACCAGTCTTAATGACTTAGGATTGGGTGGAAAAATCAATTTCTAAGTCTGGATAGTGATCAGCACTAGCTGGAGGGTTGAAGCTATCAACAATTAAAGTGTGTTTACCACTATAAAGATTGCCCAACCAATGAACGATGTCGTCAAAAGAGATCATAAACCTAAAGTAGTGAGATACAAGATAAAAGATTCAAAAAAAACACAAGCCACAAAACTTAACAAGTACCTTTTGGGTGCAAGTCAAACAATCTCAACTTATTGTTGACACTGGCAAGCAAAGCCTGTTTATTGTGCTCTGTTTTGTGAAGTGCAAGGAATGGTGTAAAGAGTTTTAACCAAGAATGGTTAGAAGGCATGCATGAGAAATAAAGGTAAAGATATCAGGGGTTGCCAGTCTAACTTAAATAAGTTAAACTCAGTTAAAGGGTGACAGGGAGAGAGAAGAAGGATGGTTCCAGTGTTGCTCTGAAGTCAAGAGGACAGGAAAAACAAGATCCAAAGGCCTGGGGGTGTGTCATCAACATGAAGCAAAGGGTAAGAGTTCAGAGAGCAAATACCACTAGCTCAAGCAAAATAGGTTCAGGGTTCAAGTTTCTTTGCTTAAAGGTAAGGTAGATTCAAATTTAACTAATCACCAGAAAGTTGATCTTAGGGCTGGAAAAGAACAAGATTTAACAAAAAAGGTGGATAATGTAGGGGAAGAAGAGGAAGACCTTAGTGAGAGTATGATAGATGAAAATAATCCTGGCTAAGATTGGAGGTATAGTCCAGAATGATCATGACAAGTCTGAAGTATAAATAGACCAAAAAGAAAAGTGTTTAAGAATAGCAGATAAGAAAAGGTGAATCCTGAAAGTCCCCCCTTAGCTGCTAGTTTGGAGCTCCTGGTAGGCCTTAAGCAACTGTTGGCAGTGGGCTGAGATTCTCCTCAGGTTCCCAAGTAGAGCCTTCAAGGTTATAGCCCTTACCATAAGATGAGGTATTCATTGCCTTAATTGGAGGGTGTGATGAGACAATTTTCCTGCCAACCTAGTATTCCTCAGAACCTTGAGATAAAGAGAGGAGATGGAGCTTTTTTTGGTGGTTTGGAGAATACTGTCTTAGTGTTAGGAGGAGTGAACAATGGAAGACATTGTGGATGTAGAAGTGTTCAGGGAGGTCAGTGTCAGGGCCCAAGGGCTCCCAACTCTGATCCATTTAGCTATAGTCTAAGAGTCCTTTATTTATTATTCAGACCAAGAATGATCACAATGGGGAAAAGGGGAACTAGGTTCTTTTATACCATTTACATTGGTCTTTGAGATTCTTCCAGATTCTTTATGAAGGCCTTGTATCTCTATCTGGAGGGTCATGCTAAAAGTTTGAAACATCAGCTGGCTAATTCTAGTATATTCTTTTGGCCAGATTCAACTTTGCGGTTTGCCTCAGTTGGTCATCTAAAAATACTTTGGATGGATTCTCCTCATATGGGGCTTCATTTGAGCGTAAGAACGTCCAAAAATGATCACTGGAAGCTGAGATATTGTTGGATTTGTCCGCTTACTAATTGTTGCTTGTCTTGATTTGAAATCCAATCTTGTGACCATTTTGGGACATGCTGACAGGGTTTTTGAACTCGGCTCTTTAATTTGCCATAACTTTTGATCTAGGGGACCTAGGGAGATCATCAAGGTAGCTTTCTGATGGCAAGGAGGAGCTTTATTGATTCAAGCTTTTAAAAAGCAATTTTGTGAAGCTACTATGTCATGGCGGGCCATGACAGTCAGTCTGAAGGCAGTGGTTCCAATTTTTTTAATAACTTGGAAGGGCCCAATGAAGTAGGGGTCGGAATTTACAGGAGGCAATGATGACTGTGAGATTCTTGGTGGAGAGGAGTACTGAGTTGTTAGGTTGGATCTTGTTGTCTGGGATTCTCTTTTTGTTGTAATGCTTCTTGTAGTCTAGGATGGTGGACTGGAGATGGACAACAAGCTGGGCTTGGGTCTCCTTGATTGTGGTGGTAAGTTTGGCTGCAGACTGTGAGCAGAAGTAACCTTGCAAGTCAGGAAGGAAGGAAGGAAAGTGTAGCCAAGGTTTGCTTGGAACTGGTGTCATGCCAATAGATCCATGGTATTCTGAGTTGTAAGAGTATTGGGCAATGGGGAGGAGGTTGGACCAGTTGTCTTGTTTCTTGCTGATGAAGCAGCGGAGGTATTGTTCCAGAGTGTGATTTGTTCTTTTAGTCTGGCCATCAGTCTGCAGAATGGTAGGTGGTTCTGTAGAAGGAGTTTAACCCAAGAGAGGCTATGAGGTCATGCCACAATGCAGAAGTGAACTGAGGGTGGCAGTCAGAGACTATGTTGCAAGGAACTCCATGGTAAGGGAGATGTACTTGAAAAATAGCTTGGCTGTTTGTTTGGCGCTAATAGTAGTGTGGCAAGGGCAGAAGGAGGCTTCCTTGGAGAAGCAGTTGAACACTAATAGAGATTGTGTCATAAGCCTGCAGAAGTGGGTAGCTGGGTGATGTAGTCCAGGGAAAGGCTCTTCTAGGGGCCTTCAGGAATTGGAAGAGGGCAGAGAAGGCCAAATGGTTTGGAGGTCTGGTTCTTATTCCTAAGGCATACTAGGCAGCTGGCCATATATTCCTTGATGATTTTTGCCATCTGTGGCCACCATTAATGTGAGAATTGGGGAGCAGGTAGAGGAAATAAACCAAGCTCTCAACCACAATAAAATCCGGTTTCAGCAACAACCAAAGTTGCTCCAACAATTCCTGGGGCCAAATGGTGTGTCAATGAACACCAAAGCAACAGGCAAAACCAGAGGCCAATTAACTACAAATTTTGACTTTTTGGTGGGTGGGGTTTTTACCTTGCATTCTGGTGTGTGTGAATTGGTGGTGTTGAATATCACAACCAAGTGCCAATGTTGAGGTACTGCTTTTTGAGGAGGAGTTTGACATTTGTGGACATAGTTGGGAAACTGACCACTCTCGTTCTTTGGTGCTTCCCTCTCTGCCCTCTTGCCATGCATTTACCAAGGTGTCTCTGTGGGTTGACGGGGTTGTTTTTGCTTTCTTGTTTTTAGCCTTTCGTTTTCCTTTTGTCCACTCGGGGGGGGGGGGTTTGACTTAATGAGGGCCAGAATTTCTTGTAGCCTAAGTGTCCATCAGGGAGGGAGTTGTGGAATCCAATTCTGATTTAAAGCTTTAAATCATTGGCAGGTACCAGAACCAATTTACGGAAGAGAAGCAGGTTATTTTTAAACAAATATTCAGAGGGAGGAATTGCTTTAGATAACAAGTCCTGGGTGATCTTGCTGGTGGTGAGGTTCCACTGATTGAGCTTTTTCATTGGAAAAGGTATCTGGAAAGTTGAATAGAGTCATGACAGATCTGATTGATGAATACTGAGGATGGGAGGACTGCCTTGGTGTTGAGGAGACAATATTCAGGATCTGAGTTGGCAGTGGTGGGGTGACAGGAGAGTCTATCAGGAAGGAAATTGAGAGATCCCTTCTTTTAAGTGATGGTAACAAGAAGTTTGTAAGTTCAATCACCCAGTGAGAATGGTGTTGGGATATGCAATGTGCCTGAGTGAAGAAAAGCAAGTTCTTATGGTTAGTAAAAATGCTGATGGGATCCTTTGTTCCTTTGAGGTAGCAGTGCCAATTGTTGGGATTCTCCTTTTATTTTATTCCTGCTGCTAGTATTCACTTTTACTAAAATTGGTTAATTCCACTATTCTTTAGTTTGAAGAACTTTAAGATTTTAATCCCTCCATATACCCCTCCTCATTCCCTTACTTTCTGGGTCTAAAAAAATTAACGGTTAGTTTCATTTTCAAACTTAACTTTCTTTTGCAAACAAAATTTGAACCCAGAACCTATGCACTAGGTTAGTTTAAACAAGTCTGAGATCAATTGCCTTTTTGCTTTTGCTCTGATTCCCTTCCCACTTACGCCAGCAGCTTTGGGCTAAGTTTTCCTGCTCTTCTGCCTCTGCTCTTCTTGGTTTAAGCAAACAATTAACCACTGGCTTCCCTGTTCTTCCCCTTACCTTATTTTAACTATTTTAAGTTAAGATAACTGTTAACATGTGCTTGTGGTTGGCCCTCATTCCTTATACCAAACTAAATACCTTCTGGTTAGTCTCCATACCCTTTATCTTTACCTCAAAAACCCAGACTTGAATAAAAGCCTGAGTTTTACTCAGTCTCAACTTAAGTTGAGATTGTTTGACTTGCACCTCAAAATGGTACTTGTTAGGCTTTGTGGCATGTGGTTTTCTTTTTTACCCTTGTATTTTCCATCTTAGATCCATGATACTATTTGGTTATATTTTTCAGCAGTTAGGAAGTCTTTATAGTGGTAGTATTTACAACTTGATTGTGGATAGTTTTAATCCACCAGCTAGTGGTGATCATTATTTCCCTGACCTAGAAATTGACGTTTTAACTAAAGCGTTCAGTCATTAAGACTAGCTTTACTTTATTTTCTTAGGATTGATAAACCGGCTTTAGCCCTTATTTTACCTCATATAAACTCTTAGGGGCCTTTATTCAGCTACTATTGCAAACTCTACCTACCTTTTTATATTTAACTAATATAAACATTATTGGTTCAAAGGCTTTAGTTTATAATAATTTGCCCCAGGCCTTGAGACCTTATACTAATGCTTAAGAAGCTTGATAATAGAAAGTAGTTACTTTGTACATAAACAGGGTAGTTCTTCTCAGCAGGAAGATGCTTCTGAATGTAGTATGCTACAGGATGAAGCAGCCCATTCCCCCATACTGAAGAAGGACAGCACCAAAAACTTAGTCACTGGTGTTGGTCTTCAAGAAGAAGGGTTTGCTGGTATTGGGCATGAGTAGGACCAAAGGGGAGTGGCAAATAGGTGGTGGATACGCTTCGAAGGAATCTTGTGCTTCAGTGGAAAATTTGAATTCCACCTTGGTGGAGGTCAGATTTGTGAGGGGGAGGATAATGCTGCTGAATCCTGGTACAAACTTGCAGCAAATATTTGCAAGGCCAAGGAAGCCATGGAGTTCTTTGCAGTTCTTTGGTACTGGCCAAGAGAGGATAGTGTCGAGTAAGCTTGGGGCAATGGCAAATCCCTCCTTAGTTACAATATAACCAAAGAATTCCACGCTTGGCTGGAAAAAGAACACTTAGAGAGCTTGCAGTTAAGATGGTACTCTTGAAGCCTGTCCATGACTTTCCTCAAATGTTCAATGTAGTTGGAAGTGGACTTTAAATAGATCAGGATGTTGTGAGATAGACCACCACAAACTTGTCCAGGAAAGGAAGGAGGACTTTGTTCATTAAGGCCTGAAAGGTGGAGGGCGCACTACACAAGCCAAATGGTATGAATTTGTATTTGTAGAGGACAAAGGGCGTACAAAATGCAGATTTCCATTTTTAGTCCTGTGGAAACGCGGATTTGATTGAAAGCAGCATGTAGCTCTACTTTGGAGAAGATTTGACTGCCAGAGAGGCAGTCTGTGAGAGCTTCTGCAGATGGAATGGGGCAGCGGTCCTTAACAGTGACCACATTTAGAGCTTGATAGTCAATGCATGGGCACTTAGAGCCATTGGATTTGGCAACAAAGAAGATGGGCAAAGAGCAAGGTGAGGTTGAGCAGGTGATGAAGCCCTTGTAAGCTTGTTATTGATGTATTCCAGGAATAATTTGTTTTCAGCATCAAATAATGGTATGATTCTACCCCAGGGTGGGGTTTCTCCTTTGGTCAAGTTGATCTGAATGTTGTAGGGTCTGTTGGGAGTCAGGTTGCGGCATTGCTTGTTGCTGAATACCTCCTTGAAGTTGCTTATACAGAAAGGGATTCCATTGTTGGAAAGAGCAGTCTCTGATGAAGGAAGAATAGTGCAGGAGTTTAGCATGTTGAAGTTCCAGAAACTATTGGGCAGCTGTTGTTTCTTTAAGTGATCCAGTGAACAAGGGATGTTGTGTGCAAAGAAGTCAACCTTGCGCTCTTGACATCTGACAATGAGGTCAACCTCTTCACACCAATTATGCCAAGATAAACAGGGAGGTTTAGCAAGTCTGAACTGACAAACTGGGAGTGAAAAGCAGACTTCCATGGGCAGAAAAGAATGGGAGGCTTTATCTCAAAGGCTTTCACAGGGAGATTTTTGGGACCACAGGCATCAACCTTAGGGCCGGGTGTGAGCTTCAGAGCCTTGGCTAGTCTAGAGTCAATGTAATTTATGCTGGCACCTGCATCTAGCAGAGCAAATGTCTCAACATTGGAGACAGAACCATGAATTACAATTCAGATGAAAAAAAGAGAGGGCTTTCCAGGAGTTTGAATGTTGTTGATCTGGGTACTTCCAGAAGGGCCAGTGTGATCTAATGTCAACTTATCAGGGGTTGGTTCTAACTCCAGACTAGGGTGAAGGATATGTCTAGGGTCAGGGCAGTTTGACACCACATGATTGGCTTGTCCACAATAGGACCACAACTTGTTCAGTTGTTCTCAAAGGGCTTCAGCAGTAGTTAGGCGGTAACCACTGCCCTCCTTTGATTCATAAGAAGAAGGAGAAAAAGTGCTAGGCAGGTTTCTGGTAGGAAAGGGGTGCAGATTAGGAGTCAGACATGTGGTGGATCAGGTTATGTTCTGAGCTAGTCAAGGTTGAGCTGGCTTGGATATGGTTCTCAACTTCCCTCCCACTTAGAAACTGTTTTCATGAGAGGTTCCAACTCCTCTGGAAGGTTGTGGTGGATCAAGAAGGCTTTAAGATCAGGATTTAAGCCAAGTATATAAAAATCACAAGCTTTAGAATGAGGTAGCATTTAATTGGGATTGTATCACACAGAATCACTTGTTGTAATTGGTCAGGGAGCTTGTTCCTTGGATAAATTTGGAGAAGCAGGTGTTAGGAACGGTGGTGGACTCCTATTTGGTTTCCTCCTTGGTGGCGTGTGCAAGCAATTCAGATACAAACAGGCTGTAGCTTCCAAGGATGGAAGGGTCTAATACTGATAATTCACAAAACCAACTGCACATGGGGCCTTAAAGCTGTTTTTCCAGGTAGATGATCTTTTGAGATTCAGAGCTGAACTCCAAAGGATATGCTAGGAAGTGGGCTTGTATGAAGTCTAGTAAATTGAAAGTGCTATCTGAAAATTTATCTAGCTGCTTAAATTTGGAAATTTTATTTAATATAAAAGTTTGGCTATATGCTTTAATAATGTTGTGAGAGAGGGGGCTAAACTAACTAAGTTTGGCTCCCATCCCAGTGAAAGAAACCACCAGGACGGTGCCCAGTAGAGACTGGGATGGCTGCTCTAAGGGGGACAGAAGGAGGACACTGGGGACAGTTGAGGGAAGTAGGAGCTCAATCCCATCAATACTAACCCAGTGATTACCCAAGGGGCACAAGAAGCAACAGGCGCAGGCATCTCAGGAACCTCAAGGGGAACTGGGAGCTCTACCCAGGCTAGGAAGGGGAGGCACTAACATTCTTCTTCCTCAGTGGAGGGCGGATATAGTCTGGCATCTATCTAGGTCATAATTGTAGACTTTTCACCCGGCCTCTCTGGAGAGGAGGAGACCACTAGGGCATTAGGAGGCTAGGTATCTTCACCCAATTGCGGGAGGAGATCCTGGTCCACAAGTCTGGAGGTGGACCACAGAAGCAGCACAGGTGCAGAGAAAACACCACAAATTTGTGGCTGGGATTATCATAGTTGGGTTCCTTGCAATTTGGGAAGAGGTTGGTTTTCTTCTGCACCATAATTTTTCGCTGCCAGGGTAGCCACAGAAAAACCAAACACGAGCACAGAGAGGGCCCGGGAGTCTTGGGTTGACTCAGACGTCTTTCTTTGAGCAGGTTTCAAAATTCGGTTATATAGTGTTTTTATGATCTTTGTTTGTTTGATGTTTTGAGGTGTTGGACTTCGCTTGGCTTCTCCAGTGGCCACAGAGTGCCGGGTTAACCAGGGGGATATGGTGTTTGACACTCACTTTTCTTTGTTTGCTCACAGGGTTTAGTCAAGTCGGTGTACTACCAACTTTTTGTGGTTGTGCGGGGACCCCAAGTCCCTGGCATTGTTAAACGGGGGTGGTTGGGGGGAGGTCCCTGACCGTTTGGTTGGTTGTTGGTTGGGTGTTTTGTGGCAGGCGGAGTTGGGTTTAGGGATTTCGGGCCCCTGTTGGCTGGGCTCTCAACCAGTTCAGGTCCATTTTTTTCTGGTCACAGTGTGGTTCTTTGTTGGGCGTTCCTTGGTTTTAGGGGTGCCCTGCTACAATAGTCCTTGCCAGCTTTCTTCCCAGGCCAGGGCACCAAAGCCGGGGGTCTGAGGGTGGCCAGAATCTCTCATCAACAGTATGAGCCAAATTTCCTAGGGTTGGTGGCTTGGCTGTGTTTTGGTCCCTTTTGGCGGGGGAACAGTTGTCCAAGCCGGGGGCGTGAATTTACAAATATTCTCTGTATTATCATTATGAAGTGATTCTTTATTCTTAAAGTATAGAAGTAAAATAAGATATAACAAGAAGGATAAAGCTAAGGTGCAAAAAATATTAACTGATAATACAAACAGAGTAATGGTTGAAAAGGAGAAGTTTAATTCTGGCATATTGCCATGTAAAGTTGAGATAATGTAAGGTATGAAAGCTTGGGGTAAATCTTTGTAAACTAAGGCTTTTAAACCAAGAATATTTATGTTGGTTAAATATAAAAAGGTAGGTAAGGTTTTCAAAAATAGTTGCACTAAGGCTCCTAAGAGCTTATAGAAAGTGAAGTAGGGACTAAGGCAATTTATTAAACCTAAGTAAAAAGAATAGAGAGCCAGTCTCAATGACTAAAGATTTGGTTAAAAAATCAATTTCTAAGTCTGGGTAGTGATCAGCACTAGCTGGAGGGTGCAAGCTATCAACAATTAAAGTGTGTTTACCACTATAAAAATTGCCCAACTGATGAAAGATGTGATCAAATGGAATCATAAAACTAAATTAGAGAGATACAGGATAAAAGATTATAAAGAAAAAACACAATCCACAAAACCTAAAAAGTGCCTTTTGGGGTGCAAGTCAAACAATCTCAACTTATTGTTGAGACTGGAAACAAAGCCTTTTTATTGTGCTTAGTTTTGTGAAGCACAAGAAATGGTGTAAAGAGTTTTAACCAAAAATGGTTAGAAGGTATGCATGAAAAAATAAAGGTAAAAATAACAGGTGTTGCCAGTCTAACATAAATAAGTTAAACTCAGTTAAAGGGTGACAGAGAGGAGAAGAAGAATGGTTCCAGTGTTGCTCTGAAGTCAAGAGGATGGGAAAAACAAGATCCAAAGGCCTGGGTGTGTGTCATCAACATGAAGCAAAGGGTAAGAGTTCAGAGAGCAAAAACTACTAACTAAAGCAAAATAGGTTCAGGGTTAAAGTTTCATTGTTTAAAGGTAAGGTAGATTCAAACTTAACTTATCACCAGAAAGTTAAACTTAGGGCTGGAAAAGAACAAAATTTGACAAAAAAGGTGGGAAATGCAGGGGAAGAAGAGGAAGACCTTAGTGAGAGTATGATAGATGAAAATAATCCTGGCTAATATTGGAAGTATAGTCCAGAATGATCATAACAAGTCTGAAGTATAAATAGACCAAAAAGAAAAGTGTTTAAGAATAGCACCTAAGAAAAGGTGAATCCTGACATTGGGGTTGACCTGGTTGTTTTGAAACCCAGGACCTAGATCTGGTACCATACTGCCTATCTAGCTGGCAAGAGTGATTTGGAGTATTACAAAGACCCAAGTAGACGCCAACTGGTTAATTACAGCAGAAATCTGAAGGGGGTTGAGCCAGAGAGGGGGTGGCAGGAGGGGTCATCAGTAGCTAACCAAGGTGAAAGCAACTCCCAGGTAGTCAACCATTAAGTAAAGTGGGAATTATGTCTTTTTTCTGATTGGCTCCTGGAAGCTGACCTGCGTTAAACCAACAGTGCCTGATGTACCAGATCCTTCAATGTGAAGAGTTGCTCTCTACAGCTAAAGTTATATCAAAGGGCTCCAGGGAGTAGAAAGAGGTAGTAAAACATCCCTTAACTAATAAGGGTACAGAGAAGTAGGCAAGTGTACCTTGGCTCACTAAGCAAAAACCATCCCACACTATAAAAATATCTATTTTTACCCTAAAACAAAAAACCAACATAGAGGAAAAAGATAGATGCAATGCATTATACGTCACAAGATGTAAAGAAATGTTGGAACTTTTATTTGGAATCTCTCATATAGGCCCAGCTGGATGCAAGCCAATGTTGACCAGCAGATCAACAGAAATCCTGGCATCCCATCTGCTCCAGCCAGATTGGCCATCCCAAACCTGCCCACCATGCTTAAAGCCTGAGTGACACCTGAAAACATCCAAAGTTAGCTAATTAAACCAGAAGGCCAAAGCTAAACAGTAGGTATTAGAGCTGAAGTGTAAGAGTCAACCCTAAGAGACATCCAACCAAGAAATTTTATTCCCCACCCCTTCTCCCCCTTTATCATTTCTGATCCTTCCAGGAGGGCTGTTGGGATGAGCTCAAGAAGCTGCTTAAGCTCCAAGGTCTTGTACTTAAGTTTTGTGGCATCTCTGATAGCCTTTGTGAAGAAGGTTGACTTGGTGGGCTTGGTGGGGGGAGGCAGGTGCCAGGCCACGCCGCTTGGATATGGTATTCTCCTACTTGTGCTGAAGGAGGGAAAAGAACTTATTGAGCTTTGGATGGAGCCCAGAGTTGGGCTTGTGATGCCTGGGGCAAGCCACAGTTGCTGAAGTTGTCTTCTGCTTGCCATTGATGGCAGCTGGGTACACATCCCAGCCAGCCTTGGCGCTGGCCTAGGCTCTGATTGAAGGCTATCCCAATCCATTGGGGCTCAAATCCACTCCAGAAAGGGCCAGAACTCTATCTGCTTCACTATGTAGGATCCTTGGGGAGGATCTTGAACCCCAGCACAGTATATTAAGGTTTTGAAAGGACAGAGCACTGTGTAGCGCCTGCATCAATCCCCAGGGGTCCAAGGTACCCCTGCACCTCAACCTGATTAGTTCACCACCAGCAAGCAAATCTTGTGCAACTTCTGGGTGGAAGTGGAAGCAACCCCCCTGAACTTCTCTGACAAAGAGCATCTCATACACATCAAACTGAACAGGCTCAAAGTCCATAATGCATAATTTTGGGCCTAGAGCTCAAAGCCCTACCTTTTCCTGGGCACCCAGGGTGGCCTAGTCCTTGTCAGCATCAGAGGGGTTGGTGTGGGTGTGAGGAGGGGCCTTATGGGCTTTTAAGAGAGAAGTAGGACAAGTTTGTGGTAGAGGATGGTGAAGGTGTGGGTATAAAAGGCCTTGGTAGCCCCAAGCAGGGAAAAACATAGGAGTGGCAGCACCTGGATGGATATCTGGGCATGAACCATCCAGAGCTGGTAGAAAATTCTGAGCTGATGGTAGTCAAATAGGGGATGATGGCCTGAGAGAGGTAAAGGTTTATGGTTTTGTTTGTTTAGCCAGCTGTGGTAGCTGGTAATTTTCACAACTGAAGTGATTGGGGCTTGGTTTTGTCTTGAGGTGCTTTTAAGGTGGCTCCTTGATAGTGCCTTGGAAGGATAGAGACGTTGTGTACCCTGGGATAGATGTGCTGAGGGAGCACTAAAATCCTGATCCCAACTAGGGTGAGAATATGGCTGGATACTTTACCTAGGATTAAGTTAAAGTCTCTCCTTCTATGACTTTGGAGTAGCTTTAAGGAAGTCTTAAAGTTTCTGAGCAAGCATAGATAGCTCAGAACCACCATTAGGGTGACTTTCCATAGAAAAAGCTGCAGAACTTAATGATTTGGATGTTTCTGGGTATTGAGGTTGGTTAATTTGCACCTGAAAGCTGAAGCTAACCACTTGGGTGAGTAAAAACAGTTGTAATGCATGAGGTATGCTTGCTTCTGATGACCTAAAGTGAGGTTGCTGATGGGGATTAAGTTTAGGTTGATTCACTTGTGGAAAATAGCTTCCTGAGTCTCAGGTGTTTATTGATGGGGACTAACAAAAGGAAGCCAGGAAATTGGCCATCTGTAAGGGCTTGATAAGTTGTTTGATGGCTATTCAATATAATATGCTATGAGAAGAAATTTGGAACAGTTTGGGGAAAATGTTGGAGAAGGTGCACTGACATTTCTCTGGATTGCTTTGCTGAAGTAGAAGAATGTGGAATGTTTTTTTGCAGTAGTAAATCAAGGAGGGATGTTAAGGAAGTTGTAGTAAAGAGGTTTTCTTGGTGATTTACTATTGTAGATAAAGATATTTTACTATGAAAGCAGGATAAAAAGCCAGTTTGGTGGGGTGTTTTCCCTGGATTTTAATAGAAGAGTAATATTATTGGCAAAACGTTAAAGAAGATCAAGGGGAGAATTTAAATAGCATTACACTATTTGACTTTATTAAGGTTGAACATAGGGAAGACCAGTACTGGAACAGGGAACCAGTTTACACTTTGGTGCGCAAAGTGTTAACACTTCAAGCGGTTTGAGCAGTGGAAATTGATTTCCCAGTTGTATTGTGGTGGATCTTCAGAAATCATCAAGCTTTGCACTCTGCAATCATTGGTTGATTTTAGGGCATATTTAATGGTCAATATGATTGCTAGAAGACAAAAGCTTAAAGAGTTGCAACCAAGCTTTCCTTCTTGCCTGCCAACATATCTTACAATACACAGGGGGTGCTCAATGAGCCGCCCCTTGATGTATCTAATGGTATGGTTCAATCTGATTGCCATATCAAACTGCAGGAACTTTCTCCTAATTAGAAGAGCTGCCAATTTGACCTGCTGATCCCCGCACAAGTTATTCCTTGGCCCCAAACCTTACATGAGACATGCTACTATGCCTCCCCCTTGTGGCGTTGTGGCTTTCCCATATAGTATATTAATCAAAATATTCTACAATAAACAACATCTTATTCTATTTATTTCTGTCCTTGCTATTGAACTGTTGTCTTCCCCAATTCAATTACTGAACTCTCATTGGTTCAGTTGCAACAAAATTATAAGTTAAAGACAGTGAATCAATACTTTAAGCTTTTTAGAAAGTAAGTATATAAGTTTATTCTATTATAGAATAAAGTTAGCGCCATTAGTTTAAGCTTTTAAAGAAAGCAATTCTGAAGATAAAAACACTGGAAGCAAGGTACTATAAGTAGGAGGTTAGATTTAAAGATAATAAGGTCTTTTGAAAATAGTTTGGTTGCAAGCAGGATTGTTGTTGAGCACTTAATATTCAACTTGATGGTTAAACATATGGGTCATTATTTTTCTTGTTATCCTAGGCGCCAGATTTATTCTTTTATAACTTAATTGCATTATTCATATTAAAATTATTCAGAAACTTAAAATACAATAAACAAATTCCAAAACTTTAATTGATCTTGGGCCTAGATGATTTTTTTA
Source organism: Entomophthora muscae (assembly GCA_014839935.2). NCBI lineage: Eukaryota > Fungi > Entomophthoromycota > Entomophthoromycetes > Entomophthorales > Entomophthoraceae > Entomophthora > Entomophthora muscae. The sequence continues at coordinate 9,949 of QTSX02003946.1, read as the reverse complement.
AAAATAAATCATCAATTTTAGAATTGAAAATTGCAACTTATAGTATTACTGAAAATATCTTAAGTGCTACTACAAACTACAAACCAAAAATATTTATGATGAGTTGCATGGGAGAGTAATAGCAGCCCCAAACTATAAATCTATTACCCTATCTTTTCTCATCATAAATATTCTTAGTTTGTTTCAGAAAAAATGTTGTTGTTTTTGAAAGATGATAACTCTATTTAAAATACACCCTCTAGTAACTCCCTACTTCATGAACTTGCCCTAGTGCACCACTAGCATCTTCTGATATTTTTGTTTCTCTGGTATCATCATTGATTTCAAATGATAAGTTATTCAGAATATTCTAAAATTTCAAATGTTAAGTGAAGTATAAACTTCCCATTTTTCATCAAATATGAAAGATTAATGTGCAGATTTTTAACTTCGAGCTCTTTCCTTATAGGCCTAACTTTTCTATCATAAATATAAGAATGACTTTTGGAATATTTGAGCTGATAGTTGATTTATATAACTCTTTTCTTTTTCTTCTTCTCAAAAATATTTTTAATATCATTTATATTCTTAATATAAAAATGATTTTCTTTTCTTTTAATGTTTTTGATATTACACCAAAGTGACCATCAACAATGCTTTTTCCATGACATTCCACAAAACAATTATATTTTATAGAACCCTTAATATATTTAATGCCTCTTTAAATAAGTAATATAAAAATTCATATGATCTAAAATGATTTCATTACAGTATACTTTTATATTTTTTATTTTTAAATCTATCTAATTTAAGAATTTTTTATAAAACACTCACCTGAAAATAAAGAATCATGTGATAATATTTGAGACAAAAATCATGATATTCATATTTAATTTTATTTTTTTCTTAAAATAATCAAACCCTAATAATGAGATTGGTTTTTTTGAATAAAACAATTATTGGTCTCAATTGGACCACCTCCAACCTTTAAGTTTTCTTTATAATCTATAACTACAACATAAGACTCATCATCTAATTCATTAATATCTTTTTTATATTCACAATTTTGATGAACATAAAAGTCTTGGTGTGATTAATAGTCTTTAGTCATTGTCTATAGATTCTGTAATGGAAGTTTTTACTTTCACATTCTTCCTTCTTTTTTTGAAATTTTTTAATTCAATTATTCAATATCAGTTTGTTTTTTACTTTTTATTATATTTTTGGGATTAATTTATAGTAAGTAGAAATTGAAACCAAAATTTCATCTTTTAATTTCATATTTTATATATTTCTTTTTTTTTTTAAGAGAGGTATTTAATTTCAGTTGAGTAATTACTCATCTCTTTTTCTATATCTTTATAAATTTTTTCAGGCACTTTTTTTGTAAACTGGTTGTTCAAAAGAATTTTCCAGCAATTTTTTAATTATTTTTTAGTTATTTTTTTTTAATGAATAGTTATTATTTTTTTGGCTTTTTTTGTTTAAACTTACATTTTTATTTTTATTTATTTTTCTTGAGTATTCAAACTCACTTTTGGTTATATTAAAACCCATATCATTAAGCTCTTTTAAAGAGTAACTGGAAGTAACCAGAGATTGCAAGGCTGGGAGATGTTTTGGGGAGAAGATTTCATGAGATCCTTTAAGTTTTCAATGAACTCATTGTCTTTTTGAATTTTAATAGTTTGCAGGAACTGAGTTTCCCAAATTCAGTTTGAGTAAGGAAGTGTTGATGAAATTATCAAGATCATCACCAGCAATAAAGAGGAATGCCTTTTTTAACATTGCAATTCTCTCTCTTTTTGTTGAAGCTCCCAAGGAAAAAAGGGTAGCATGGCAGAAGTAAATTTAACTGAGGACATGGTAGTATTTTGAATCTGTAATTAGGTCAGATCTCTGAAGTGCGCTTAATGTTGGAGTAGTTATGATCAGAATGTGGCCTTTGAATGGGGTCTTTTGGATTAGAAGCTTTGTGGTGCTTTAGCTCTTATATACCAGTAAATGACACCATTCTGAAAGAAATGGTGTGATAACTTTTATTATAGTTTGAACTTGATTTATGTTTGCAGAATTGATTAAATACCCAGTTTTCATGCACAAGTGATGCATGTGAAGCAGCTAAACATTATTATTACATCATATCCTCTTTGTAATCAATGCAAATCAATTAAAATGATGTATTCAGTTAATTGTAACTCTTCTGCCTATTTTAAAATGATAAAATATTAAAGAATTCCATTTAAAGAATGTTAATTTGAGGTTCAAAGCTCACTTGAACCTTAAAATCAATCTAAACAGTGATAAAAACACCCTAACTTCAAACTATCATAAAATCCTAAATAATTGAGCTTTTTAAATAAAATAAAATGCAAAAATAAAGCTCTCAATCTTATCTTTAATTTTGTCAAATAAAAAAGTATTGTATATTAAAAAGAGTATTTTAGCTTTGGTGATCTACTTTATATCATTAGATATAATCATATAATAAAATCTGGATTATACTTTTTAAATTACTTTTCTTTGATATTGAGATATTATAATATTAAAATTTTCCACCAATAAAAAGATAAGATTCTTAGATCATTTTGATTGTTTACAGTGTGAAAAATATTATTTTTATTGAGTTATTAATGTTTTAATATAAAATATGTATTAGTTACTTTTTCAAAATCGAACTGTGTTTGTGCATTGAGCAGATGTGATTAGATGGTCTATCCCTAAAATAATGACCCATATGGTTGATCTGGAGTAGCCAGAGGTCTTCTAAAGCATTAAGAAGTTCTTTCTGAATGGGTTGCTGGTTAAAATAACTCCAAAAAAGCAGCTTTTAATAAGGTTTCTAAGAGGATATTACTTTTGTTAATAGAGACTATCTCAACTCCTATTCTCCCTTTTTGTGGTATGAAACTTCACTGAGTGATAATGATTTTGGAGATGGTCAAGAGGATCAGAAGATAAAGAAATTTGGTCTGTTCACTCATAGAAAACTCCTGGTTAAAAAATGAGCAAAGTGGTGCAAATAAACAGAAGATCTGGGATGTTGTTGTTGTTGGGGCCCAGAATGCCTTGGACAATCAACTAGCTTTACTAGAGACAAAGCAACCCACAGTATGGGAAACCTTACCAGCTGCCTTCCAGAGGAAAGCACCTTTTCAAATAAAAAATGGCCTGGGATTTGAGAGGCCCAAAAGCCTCAAATACCTGGCATCAGATTTAATAATGAAATTAAGGCCATTTACTATCATTAAATGGTACATTGGGAGGGCAATTGTTTAATTGTGTGATTGGGCGTTCAATTGCTTGTGGGATCTTTTAATAGCTGTGGCGCCTTGGCATGCTGCAGCCCAACCAAGGTTCCTGTTATATCAGTCAATGCCCATCCATCCCCAGGCTCAAGTGCGCAAATTCTGGGCCAAATTGAAATTATTAATGAAAACAATGCCACCAGAGCTCTGGTGGCACAAAAGGCTACAAATTACCCAGTAAGTATAAGTAGGGAGGAGGAAGAGCCCTCATCACTGTCAACATCATAAAATACACGGCTTATATGCCCAGGACCCATTATTTTCTTTCATTAATTATCTATTTTCCGCTAATATTATTATTCTGTTTCATCTATTTGTGAATCTACTCCACACTATAACCTTGACTATCTGTTCTCTCTTGATTCTGCTCCTGTCACTTTGGTTAAGCCACCTTGTGCCCTTGACTTGGAGTTCTTCCATCCCCATCACCTGGATCTCCCTCTCAGCCACCCTAGAGTGAACATTCTGCCTACCATGAAGGAGATTCTTATTACTCCCACCCTGCCCAATGTGCCTCCTGCCCAGGATTTCATCAAGTTGGGGTTTGTTTATATCAAAGTATTGGGGCTGGCCAATCAGGTTGTGTCCCACACTGGAAGTTAGTGTCTCCTAGCTACAGCAGTGAATTACCTTGTCAGAATAGCACCAATTGTGAACATGGCCTTTCAGGCCCAGCCCGCCTCCTCTATGGGAGTCCAGCTGGACTCTGGTATGGGCTGTAACAGTTGTACTGACAACTTAAATGCAAACAGCTTCAGATGATGGAGCCATTTTGGTAGCCTGTAATTGCTGTGAAACATATTTTTCCCTAGCTATCAATTGCTAGTTATGATTAGGGGGCATATTGAGTCTATTTTGGAGCTTTTAGATAATTCACTTGTGCCCTTTCCATAAAGCTAGTATACCTGATGATGTCACACCAACACAGAAATGTATGGTCTGAGACTAATTGTCATGGATCCAGCCTGTGGGGGATTCCTGGAACTTGCAGGTGGACGGCCTTCAGGGCCTTCAGGTAGGGCCCACCACAAGATTGGTGCTAACTTTACAATGTAAGATAATGATTTTCCCAGAAGGGCCCAGGGAATGCTTGTGGGTACCATTGAGTCAATCAGGATGGTGAGAGTGATATAAATCACCCCAAATATCTGAGTGGAGGTGGATTCATTGGCTGCAATGAATTTCTGCAGGCAGTTGGACTGTGGGGTGAGAGGTGGTGTCACTGGAACTAAATAGGCGGGCAAGTAGTTGTACTTGTTAGGGAATAGCAGAGGAGGTATAGTGACTTTGGTTCCTTCTCTGTAAATTGTCTCCATATATCTAGTTCTGGCCTCTGGGTTAAAGATTAGGATTTCTTTTATAGTGAACTCTTAATACACTGGGTTGGCTGGATATTCTGTGAAATGTATCAGGTCAAAAGGAGCTCCTGGTGGACAATATAATTTGGGTGGCTGGTCCACAGTTTCTTGGGGTGGATGAGTGGAAGGCACGGAACAGCAGGAGTTGATCTGCAAATGGAATAGAAACTAAAATCAAATATGGGATATCCTGGTTGAACCAAAGGTGTATGTCACTTTATTGCAAGAATGGCAATGGACATCTTCCTGGCAGTCCAGGGTATAAGTTACCCATCTGTCATGGAGAAACTTTTACAAATTCTTTTGGGCCTGGCGCTACTGTCTACCAGGTTTTTGAAGCCCTCAGTGGCCTCCATTGCAGGAGTTATTTAATTGGCTGGTTTGAACTGAGAAAACTCAAATTTCCCTTTCAGGTTGTAGGATTAGTCATCTTTGGGTGGCCTGCATTCCACAGGAAGTTTCTTTGCTTCCCCTGCCGCAGTGGCCCAAGTTATTCCAGGATCTTTGGCTTGGCCTGTACTCTCATTGGTTGGGTTAACAGAAACCTTTGGCGTGGGGAGCCTCAATACAATAAATTTTAATGCATAAAGCCTTAGGAGATTCCCTGAAGTCAAATCCTTCTCTAGTTTTGAGCCCAAAAAACTGCAGGCTGCTGGGCTGCTGTTCCTCAGGCTGGCGGCCTACAGGGTATTGGGGGTCAAATCCTGTAGTTGAGGTTTTCCCATGAGCATGGTCAACAGAAGTTTGTCATTTGTGAAAATAAGCAATTATGTTTAACATGTTGGTAGGAGAAGAGCTGTGAGCCAGAGAGTACAGAGATTTTAGAATCACTGTCTGTGTGGTATGTGTGTCCCAGAAAAGGCAAGATCACACTTGTGAAAAACCTTACTGTAGATCCAGCTAAAAAGAAAGAGAAATCAAAGCTGCAAATATTACTGAGAAGGATATAGCTAAAATTGCTATAGAAGTAATGAAAAAGATTTTCCTGGGTTAATATTGTTTGAAGCTGAAAAAATGTATGCTCTTGCCCAAATGATTCAAGATTATAATACAAACTATGTAAGGATCTGGGATTCAAATTTAATAAGTATAGAAAAGTGGTAAGAGTTTTTAAAAGTATTTTTAAAATACCTGATAAAACCTTGTAGTTTGATACAACAGGGGTCATAGAGTTGACTAATCTTAAGCAAATTATGTAGAACAGTGTGATAAATAAAGACTTATTTATAACTAATAGTATGTTGATATTAGTATATTGACCATGAAAATATCTTAAAATGAAGGAAAAGCATTCTTCTTCATTTAAAAAATAGTGACAAAAAAGCTTAATTCCTTTTGTCTTTCTATCTCTATTTTAAGTGTCAAAACAACAGGGTAAACTCTTCAGAAAATTTCTGCACAAGAGATTGTGACCCCCAAACCAACTTTCCAATTACCTGTAGCCAAATATGGTTGTTAACTCAAATTAATAAACCCAAAAAAAAGAACCAGTGACAATCCCAGCTAGTGGACAGCTCAATTTGGTTCTTCAATCATTACAAGGATTGCACAACTCCTGTCCAATCCAGCTGATTGATTGTCCCAATATTGTTCCTCCTATAATGAATTACCCCAATTATATAATACTTATGTCTCAAAAAAATAACTATATAGTTTGCAATTGTTTTTCTCAGTATAATTATGCTAATACAGCACAGTTATGACATAATCAATCTAAGACTTAAAATGATCCTTTAAAATTGAAAAGTAAAATTGATAAAATGCTTAAAAATTATTCAAACTAAAAAGAATTTTAATATTAAATTCTGTAATTTTGGAAAAGATAAAATAAGAGTTGGTAATATTTAAACTAAAACAAGATGTATTGAAGTAAAATAATAAGATATTTTGAGGTAAAACCACTTAGAATTTCAGCTTAAAGCCTACTCTTCATGGGAGTTATATTTATAGCACAAAAAAGATGTGTGGGGAGGATTTTCAAAGGAGCCACAGTAAAAAACAAGGCGTTAAACCCAAGACAGTATGTTTAGAAAAGGAGAGGAATCATAAGGAGATCTACAGCTACAATGGGGGCGTGGCAGTTGTGTAATCAGTGTAAAATAGAGATTTCACTTATTTTTAGTTAGGCTTTATAAAAATATAAAATAAACCTGTGTGTGCAAAAAAGAAAAGGCAAAACCATTAAGCAAAGACAAAAGCAGAACAAACCAAGGTAAATGGTTAAATGGAATTTCTAATAATTACTAATTTAAATTTAAGTTCAAAAACTTAAAAATCTCTCTTTAGAGAGCCTGATCTTTGGGACAGGCACTAAAAAAGAGAGCACCAGGAGGACATAATAATTTGGGTGTGGGATCTGCAGGGCCTGTGGGCTGTGGTGGCAGGGGCAGCAAGGTCTGTGTATTTGGTTAGGAGGTGATATAAAACAAGTATAATATATAGTAAGATCTGTTTGAACCAAAGTTTTGTCATTGCTTTATTACTCAAGATGACAATGGGGTTTGGCTTCAACCTGGCAACATATAAATACCATCTACTAGGATTTGTCCCTATATCAGGATTCTGAAAACTTGGGTGGAAGAGCAGTAGGAACTTAGGGAGGATGTTGGCATCATGCATGGGTGGTTGCCATTGGCTTGTGTTAGAGAATAGACAACTATATTTTCTGTTCACCAGCCTGGTTTAAGGAGGCAGGCAGGAAAGCAAGGCATTCTTCTTTTATATGACTGTGGAAACACTTTTGATGACTCTCATTAGTGGGTTAATGAGTTCCTCTGTTGATACTATTTATATTATCTGCTATCTCTTTGGAATAACTCCTGGTGCTATATCTTGTTTGTTGCTTGCAATTTCTTGTGATGTTGGCAAGGATTTTTGCAATGGCGGGTTTCTATTATATTTAAATCACTTTCATATTTATATTCAAGCCTAAAAAACATTAGCAGTTGTCCCCTTAGCCCTCTGGGCTGGCAGACTGCAGAGGGTAGGGCTCAGGGGTTGATTCTTGTTCTGGAATCTGCTTTATCATTAATAGCAAATGTCCCTTGTGATAAATTAAACCAATACTAATTAAGGGTTTTTGAGCAACTTGAACAGTCCAGATGTTAGACTTGATCTCTACAGGCATTTGAATTAACCAGGAACTCTGATTTAGCTTAAAAATCCAGGAATACAGTTAGCAGGATATTAATAACTTTGCAGCTGAACTATTTATAGTTCACTATTTGGATTGGGTAAGGCACCAGTCTAAAAGGAAATGACATATATTGAAGATAAGATGACACATTTATTTCAAACTTATCATTATAATTTTAATGATAGACATTAATCCACAAAAGGGGTGGCATTGTGGAAAAATCAAAGTATGTTTTGAGTTAAAAATAACACATTAACAGACTTTTTTTATAATTTAATTTGCTACTAATTTTGGGATATTGTTTCTGTCTCAACATTTGAAGCCAAAGAGAATAAGCTTTTATATATATTATGAGGAGACTCTATGAGTGCCCCTGTGTGATGTGAGATATATTGACAGGCAGGGTGTGAATCTCAGCTGCTCAACAGTTGGGTCAAATGTGACTTGACTGCGTCAAGTAGAGATAAAGATATATTCAGGACTGATTAGTTGGTTCATAGTGGGAACTATTTGAGCAGAAATCAGGAGTAGGGATATTTTATAAGGTTTAAGGGGAAAAGATTTTGTAATTTAAAGCTACAAAAAATAAATGTCCAGTCAAGGGCTTTAGTGGTTCTTAATTGTACCCAGAAGAGTATTTAAGGGTTGAGGTCAAATAATTCCTTGTAAAATTGGTTACAGATCCATTGGTAGTTAATTATATTGGTTATTTGGTTGTAATCCATAATAGATTTTATACCAGGGTAGGGATTTCAGCTGATCATACACCAAATTAAATAAAGGAAAAATAATTAAACAAATAAAAAGCTTCCATTGCAATTGCTTCCTTTCCCTCATTATTCTTTTAATTTCATAAATATTTCTTTCAGCTAGACAAAGGCCAAGTTTGATGTTGCTGAGAGAGAATAGCATAAAAAGCAGGGTCCCTAATAAGACTCTGGAAGAGCTGTGTACTGATATAAAAATATCCAGTACCTATTATGAAGAGGTATTAAAGGAGGTTAGAGAAGACAATAAGTAATTATCTGAAGATCATTTTGCTAAGGCAGATATTAGTGGGAAAGAAAATTATTTTTTGCTTGTGAAGAAACCAAGATCAGCACCTTGCCTGAAAATGTATCTTAAAATACACAGGAGACCCACAATTGTTTGCTCTCATGACATAACTAATGAAATTTCTCCTCCTGTATCAAATTCCAAAATATGAGACAATGCTTCCTAATAAAGAGCAAAGCCAAATCCAGCTAAAGCTTCCAATCATTTATTTTGAACTTAAACCCTCTTTAGTCCATGTCACTAGGATTACTTCCTTGTGAATCTGTAATGTTTCTTTACTGTAAAATAGCTCATGTTTCTTAAAGAAGATATCATCTTATCTTGAATCTCTGTCCTTCCCCTGTGGACTATTTAGTTCTGTGTGAGAGGGGGGCTAAACTGACTCAGTTTGGCTCCCATCCCAGTGAGATGAACCACTAGGATGCCGCCCAGTGGAGTACTGGGATGGCCGCTTGGAGAGGGGACCAAAGAGAGGACATAGGGGACAACTGGGGAAAATATGTGTTCAATCCCATTAACACTAACCCAGTGAGAAACCAGGGTGTGTGAGTGGGAGCAGGAGGCAACTTTGCAGGTGCTTGAAGAGGTAAAGAGTTGTTCCCTCTAAGCTGGGAAGGGTAGACACTGGCACCTCCTCTAATGTGGGGGCAGGCACAGTGTAGTCAACAGCATGAAAGTACAGGTCATTGCAAGTTAAGCTCTTGACAATTGTCTCCCTCAAAATGAGAAGTTCACTGGGGAGGTGCAGGAGACTAGGGGGATTGTCCCCTGTGAGGAAAACAGAGGAAGAGATAAAGGACCATAAATTGGGGGAAGTTGTCCAAAGGAGAAGAACAAAGGGGCCCAGAGAAAGCACCACAAATCTTAAAACTGGGAGGACCATAATGATGTAGCCCACAAAATTTGGAGTTGCAGGGTGCAATTATCAGGACTCAAAGCAATAGAATTTTGGCTGAAAGGGGCAACTACAAATAAAACTAGAAGTGGGATAGGCAGAAACACTTGGGGGCCTTGGCAGCGGCCTTGGGTGTCTTGAGAAGGTGTAAAAGCAAAAGCAGACTCAAAACCAGTAAATTCAAAGATAAAATTCAAAATTTTAATATAATTTATAT
>QTSX02003945.1:0-32187 GCA_014839935.2 Entomophthora muscae | reverse complement strand
GTAAAAATAGTTTTATATAAAACTGTAGATTAAACTTGAAATTACATATTATATTAAATTTTCAGAGTTTTTATCATGTAGAAATAAAAAATTCCTTGTAGTGCAAGTATGCAAATTTTTGAGTTTTAAAAGAAACCTTGCAGTCAAAATGGCATATTTGAGATGCTTTAATGGAGATGATGTAGCTCAAAAATCTAAGGAATTTGCACATTTTTTATTTTAAATTAAGAAATTCACAGTGGAGCTACCATACCTGGGCCAAAGAGTAAAGCTTGCATATCTAAAAAAACTAGTTTATACAACCAGGATTAAAAAGTACCCAGATGTTTAGAGGAGGTCAAAAAAAATATAATTATGCAAAGTTTCATAAATTTTCTTATATTTTTTTATTAATATGGTCTTTGGCGTGAACTATTGTCAAAACAATGGGGTCAACCCCTCAGAAAGGTTCCAACCAAGTGGGTTTGTGACCTGTGATCCAACTTCCCAGTGACCTGTACCCAAATGCAGAAGTCAACTCAGATTCCCAGAAACAGCAAAATGTGCAAATGATGATCTCATATGGTGGATGTCTTAATTTAGCGCTTGACTTATTATCAGGATCAAGCCACCCCCTAACCATCCAACCAAGTGATCAACACAATCATGTTTCTGATATTCACAATTCACAACAACTATATAATAGTTATCTCTCAATAAAGAATATTATCTAGTTTATAATTAATTTTCCCTTGTAACTCTGCTAAAACAGCACAGTTACAACATAATACTTTTTGAAAGTGGAAAGCAATAATTGAGATTGGGGAATTGGTATAGTGTATTGTGGTGTCATAGGTAATTTCCCTTATTTTCTCCTATTCATTTTGCACATCAAATCAATTGGGTGATATGAAACCTAGTTGAATTTGAAATACCTTAAATTGAAATGGTGTGACTGACACAGTATATATTAAACCCACCAATAAAATATTTTATTGATAAGAACCCCTTCAGTGTATCCCTGTATAGATAAGAAATAAATTGCATATGGATAAAATGGTTTTTTAAACAGCAATTGTAATAAATATTAGGACTGTCTTAGTGGTGTTGATTTAGGTTGATCTTATTATAAGTGTCTTAGATTATTCTTATAGGAACACCTTCTGGTAGTATACAAAAGGCTTTGATTAAGTACTGGTATAGGATTATTTTAGTATGTGATAAATGGTATGAATCAAGATGCCATAAATTTGAGATTCTTTAAACACACCTCACACTAAGGGGTTTCATATTTAAATAAAGTTTAGTGAATTAAGGCTTAATTAATTTGATTCTTAATGTCAAAATCAAGATGCTGTAGTTTTGAGATGCTGTAATGTAAAACTATAAGTGAATTTTAAGTATTTATTTTTATTTTGTTTCTTTTTGATTTAAAAGTACTGTCAGGATTTTGGATATTGACTAATTAACAGATACAGCTAATAACTGTAAGGCGCAGCTATGTGGCCTTAAAATGTTTTCCACAAAAAACATGGGTGACCAGGCCACAATATCAATAGATCAACGACCAAATCATATAATGACATTAAAAAATTCCATGTTCATAATTAATGAATGAAACATGCATATATTGTGCAATTAATTAGTTTACCTAGCAGTCACCCAAATATGCATCTTATAATAATTACACTATAAACTTTAATTATATCTTAGAACAGGAGGGGTGTCATATAGACTGTCATTGGCATTACATCTAGAAGAGTCCACCATGGATTGAGCTACCAGGACAAACACTCTAAGATAAAAGAATCTGAGCCTATTATATTATAGATAGCTCTAATTAAATGAATAATCATCTCTGTGAACAATCCTCTTACCAGTAGCCAACTGCTGGCTAGCTAGCCCTGGGTAGTGGCCCAGACAGATAACCAATTCTACTTGGTTAAGGGATTTGGCTGTATTATGTATCTAGAACAAACACTGTAATCCAAGGAAATTTTTAAGAAAGCTTTCACCAAAAACCACCCAGAAAGAATAGGACCCCTGTTGTGTTGCCTTAATGTTACTAAGATGTAAGCAGAGCCAGAAACAACACAGGCAGGCCACCTTATGGACAGTTCATTAGAATAAAAGACTGATGATTACTTAATGACTTGATTATGGATCCAAGTCTTATTCCCTTGATGTTATCCTCTCATAGGCTTTATTAGTAGAGCAAAAGACTATACTGTTGTCATACAGTATAAATTTATATAGCAATATGTAGAGTTGAAACTATGAAACTTAATCCAGAAGTAAGAAGAAATGTCTCAGTGCCTCTGGGATACAGGCCCTGTCTGACTTGTTACTTCTGATGAATAAAAAAAATATTTTAGGCTGAAGGTTACACCAAATATACAGGCTCTCCTATACTTTCCTAATTTTGGAAGACTTAGGATATCATCTTGGTAGTGGATAAAATACCATGGTCTGCAAATTTATGACAATTAAAAGCACAAAACCTCCATCTCAAGATAAATTTGAGAGGCCTAAATCAAGATGCCTTTTTGAGATGGTGTGTTGCAATATATTTTCACTCTATCTGCTGATATATGACTGATCTAATTTATACTATTACAATTGACAGAATTTTAGCAGCCAGCAGGCCAAGCACTGCTTCCACTAGTAGGAAATATCTTAATTTAGGGAGTCCTTGCCCATAAGGGTGCAAGATTATATACTGCAGTGTGAAAAGTGTTATGATTTAGGTTTATAAGGTACAAGAAGATGATAATAGTCTGAAGCATTACTTTGCAAAGACCAGCCAAAACTTTTACTGTGTAACAAAAGAGGTAATAGAATTCAAAAATCCTGCCATAATAGATAAAGCAAAGTATTGAATAAAGATCTATTGGTTACTAAAAGCATGTCAATATTGGGGTATTATCCATCTTGAAAGTGATACATGTAATTGTTACAGTAATTTTTAAACCTGTTAAGATAAACAAAAAATCTCAGTCTAAAAACAAAAACAACTTAGTCTAAAAAAAGAAAGTGTATCTAAATATATTGTAATTTAATATAAATTCCTTGATTTTCAATTTTGTTTTTAGACTGAAATTTTTTGTTTATCTCAACAGGTTTGAAAATCATTATAAATAATTCCTTTAAAGAGAATATTGGATACAACAAGCACAAGGCTTGTTGTCTAATAATCTTCATATATGTTTAAAGCTGCAGATTCTGAGCTACTCCTAACACTATTGTTTAATTTTTTAAGATAAAAAGAAGTAAAATAAAAATATTAAAATTTGAAAATATATTGAAGAAAGAAAATCACTTAGAATTTTGGCTTAAATCCTACTCTTCTAGTGCTCATTATTTATAAAGATTTATAAAATTAGCTCCAGGTGATCTTCACAAGACATTGAGGAAAAGCCAAGGATAACTAGGTAAGGGAGGAAGAAAAACATAAGGAAACATAGAAGATTCTCCAGATATTTTCAGGGCAAAAACAGCAAGGAGAAGTGAGTTCTTGAGCACTTCTGTTTATGAAAAAAAGAACCTCATATGTAAATTTAAAGAAAAACAGTTCTGAACCACAAGCAAATTGAAAAGCAGGTGAAGATTTGTCAGGAATTTATATTGACTTTTCTCTACCTTGGAAAATCTTAGAGGCCTGCCAAATCATCAATTTAAAGAAGCTTCTGATATATTACTGTCAAAGCTTAATTGATCTGAGAAGCTTTCAAGAAGTAGGTTTCAGCCAATTGGTGTAAGGCCAATTAGTAGTATCCTAGGCCTACAATTGTGATCAAGTCCTGATTGGCTAGAGTTATTCCAGAATATTCTAGAAAACTGCCGGGTTAGCAGCAAAAATGGATTGATATTGAGGCACAAAGAAGATGATGAGATATCCTCAGAATAGCAAGGATTAGGATCAATTTGCACTCACAATCTGCCAGTGCCACTGCAAATTCCTGCGGAAAAGGTTGATAGGTGACCTGATTATAATGCGCTAAAAATAGAGTCATTAATTAGCGCCACCACTGCTGGCGCACTAATAGAATATTTGTGACCATGAAGTAAATAGTACCCAGTGCAGGGTACTATGATATCAAATCCCATGCCATTGTATGGATGCCTGACTCTGGGGATTGATGTCAGTGATCTGGGGAAGGAAAGACTGACCAAGCAAGAGTTAGAAGCGCCAGATGATATTATTCTGTCAAGAGAGCGTGAGCTCTATAAAAGCCCTTCCATTGGAATAATAGAAGGCAGACAAATTTAAGAAGATCCTACTGTAGAACGTTTTCACAGTAGAAGAAATCTGATTTCAAAGACCTTAGTCAGTTCTCAAAGACCTTAGCAAGCCGCTAGATTAGAAGAGCTTCTTGTAAGTTGCCTCCCTTGGATACCGCCAGCTGTCACCCTGCCAAGGAACCTACAGAAATCACAGTTAATGCTTGTTCCCATACAAGCATCCTTTACACTTAATGACAAAGATTACCCATTTACTCAATAAAGCAATTAATACTCAGACTGCCAGGTCTGATAGAAGAACCAAAAGTTCTGACAATATTGAAGCCAGAAGTGTTCCAAACTGTCAGGAATTCACCCTGTAGGGGGTTTCTAAGAACTTGCAGGCAGACAGTCTACAGGCCCTGAAGGAACAGCCTACCACAGGATGGGTGCTAAATTTACAATATATAAGGACTTCCCAAGAATGGCCCATGGGCCACTAGAAATCACCATAGAATTGATGAGGCCAGTAAGGGTGATATACATAACCCCAAATATTTGGGTCAAGGTGGATTCACCTGCAGCAACATATTCTTGCAGGCAGTTGGGCTGCAGAGTCAGGGGGAGTCATTGGTACCAGGTAGGTGGGCAGGTAGTTGTATTTTTCTTGGAAAAGCAGGGGGGCACAGTGATCTAGGTTCCTTCACAACCAATAACTTTGGTTTCTCTGGTCTGGGCTTTGGGGTTGTGAAGTAGGATCTCCTCTAAGGTGAATTCTGAATACGCCAGGTTGGGAGGGTGTCATAAAGTTAGCAGCTAAGGGTTGCTAATTTCTACAAACAGTTATTCAGAGACCTAATTCTTATTACTATACCTGTTGATGGTATAGTGGCAGCCTGTAAAAGGACAGAAGAATATAAAGGTGTAAAGACAAAACTAGTGTTTATTGTGATAGTGTTGCAGTTATATAGTGGGAGGCGGGGGAATTTTCACCAGGGGAAGGGAGGCACAGAAAGAATGACTTTCCTAATGGAGGGGAATGGGCAGGCATAGTAGAAAGTCCTGCACAAGAGAACAACTGGTTTCATGCAGCTTTTCTTATGGAGGCATGTGGCAATAACTTTGTTGTTCTATTATTAACCTCAGAAGTAAAGCCCATGTCTTGTGTGCATTTAAAAGGCGCTTTGGACACCTGTTTTAAAGCCTTTTAAACGTCATTAACCTTATTAAAACTTGGATGCAATAAAGCAATCACATGATTGTTCTGTTGCTTGATCCTTAGATGGACGGCTTAATCTCTAATCCATTCAATCTGCAACAGATGATATTTAGTAAAATGTACCAGGCCAAAGGGTGCTCCTGGTGGACAGTATAGCTCAGGAAGTCTGTCTGCAGCTTCTTGGGGTTGGCTGGTGTGATGTACAGTGCTGCAGAGGCTAGAATAAAAATGAAAGAGTGCTAAAATTAAATACAAGATGACCTTGGTGAACCAAAGGTTCATATCACTTTAATGTAAAAATAGCCATAGGCAACTTCCTGGAGGCCCAGGGTATAAGTATGCCTATCTGACATAGTAAAACTTTTTCAAACCCCTTTGGACCGGGTGGTACCATCTACCAGGGTTTGGAAACCCTCAGTGGCGTCCTGCGTGGGTGATTACTCATTGGCTGGACTGGAGCAAGGAAACTTGAATTCCTTCTTTGAGCCACAGGATTTGTCATCCTCTGGCAGCCCATATTCTTGAGGAAGTTTCTTCAATTCCCCATTAGCAGTGGCCCCAGTTATCTTTGGATCATTGTTTGGGTCAGAATTCTCATTGGCTGGGATAACAAGATCCTTCTGGGGACAGGGCTTTGACGTAGAAGGTTTCATACTGGTGAGTCTTGGGAATTTCTTTGAAGTCAAATTCATTTCTGATTTGAGCCCAAGAAAACGTGAGCAGCTGGGCAGCCCACAGGGTCCTGGGGTTTGAATCCTGTAGTTGGGGTTCCTCTATGTGTGTTTCTAACAGAAGTTTGTCATTTGTGACACAAACCCAAAAATCAGGTAATTTTGTTCTTTAAAAGAAATACTAATAAATCATTAAGATTGGTTTAAAATCAATTAAAATTGATTCAGGGCATTACACCCCCATAATATTTTTAACAGAACCAAAGAATATAAGATATATATTTGTTTTCAATTTCTACTCTTATTTAAAGCTATTTTCAAGCAATAAACTGATTTAAATCATCAATCAGTTTCAAGAGCTTAGAAGAAACACAATGAGAGTCTTTATTACATCTGTAGTGATCAATTTCATGAATGAAGTTCACTAATGTGAAATGCTCACTAATTAGATGGTCCAATCATTAGAGATGCCTATCATAATTTTCTTGTATATTGAGCTTGTTTAATGTCTTCAGAATGAAGTAGATTCTTTTTAAAAGCAACAGGATAGGATGGAAAATCACACAAGCTAAAAATGTTGAAACCATGATATTTTTTAGCAGTTTACATAAAAATAATGACTAAGAATATAGTAGATGTCAAAGCTGTGGCACTAAGAAAAATAAAATCATATTTAAACAAAATAAAAAACTAATGAACTTATACTGATTAACAACAGATTTGGGACCACTTCTATTCTGATGAAATCTGAGTTGATTTTGCTTAGTGCCACAGCTTTGAAAACCACTGTAGATAATAGCTGTGATAATTTTAGTATTTTATTTTAGATCTACTGTATATTCTAATTCTTCTATCAATCACATATTTCCTTAAATTCTGTTATATGCTATTGTTTTCACACTGGTATTACTGGTTTAATGGTGTCTCAATAAGATAATATCACCTAAATTTTATCACAACTAAAGATCTTATCATATGAAATGATTTCACTCTACTCTATGATTATAAGATTAAGCATAATACGCTCTCTGGAAACTACATGTGAGGATCCTATGTTTGTCTCAATATTGTCTTAGATTAAAAATCACTCTGCTTCTCTTTTATAAGTAAAGATAAAATATATACTTTCAGTTCTTATCAATAAATACTCATATTTAACTTGCATATTTGACTCTGTATTAAATCTCAATCATCTTTTTTAGAGAACTTAAGGCACTGAGAAATAGTATTCAGGCTGCTGCCTGCAGTAGTACTACCTGTGGCCCCATGTCATCTGCAACATTGACTTCAGAGATGCTACCTGTTGTTGTTTTCCTGTACCGCAAATATACATTAGATGAAAAACACTTAACCTGTGGTTTTTCACTTGAAAAATGGCTCTAAGACCTGTGTATATTTATTTTATGCTGGCAAGGCAAAATAATGATTTTGTAATTTTACCTGGACTAGTACTCCTCCCAAAGTACTCATTTGATTCCTGAACTGCCATTATTCTTATAATAGCAGCACCACAATAACTTTATTTAAAAAAGAAAAAATATTTTCAGAGCCTGACCTGAAAATTTTATTATAAAACTTAGCTGCTTTATAATTAGAGGAAATATCCTGAATTCACCCCTTTAAAACGATGTATTGATCTTGTTCCTAGTTGCTCTAGACCCTGAATTATGGGTGATAATTGATCCAAATGCCAAAACACACCAAATCTGAACCAATAAATATCATAAAACTGGTCAACAAACACCGTGAATAAATCCAAGCATAAGTCTGCAATACATGAATCAACCAGAATGGCCAAATACTTGTTGGAAGCCACTGAAGAGGAGAATCAAATTGCACTGATTCTAGACCATTAATTTAATACTTATACAAAGGTGAAATATCTTTTAATTAGGTTTGCCCTGAAAGGTTTGCCTATTTCAGCCAAAAGAAGCTTGAAGATTAGTCAGCTGAGCGCCCAGATTAAGCCAAGTATAAATCATCAAAGCCTGAACCACTTTAAATGTCCAAACACTCAGTGAAAAGCTAATGACAATAAGAATATAATATTACAGGTTCTAGATTGTAAATTGAAGGTCCCTGCAAAGACAAACCTTCTCAATTGAAATATGAGTAAAACTGGTCATGAGGTATTCTATCTTTCAAGCAATTCTTTCACAAAGAAGTATGTACAAGAGTCAAGAAAGATTCAGAAAAATCCTGAAAAATTCTGGGAAGAGTATGAAATAGCCCTATCTCTCCTGCTTCACATTGTCATTATTCTCAGTCTTACCTAATAATAAAGCTCAAGTTTATATCCAAGTTTGATTTCTTATCAATATTGCCATAGAGAGATAGACCTCTGTCAGGACCTCCTGGGCCTTGACATATATGATGTAAACTGTGGCTCTAAGAAATTAAAGTATATTGATAATAAAGATAATGATTTCAAAGGTGTTTTGAATTAGATTAATGTGAAAATCAATCATCAGGTTAACTTAGATGACAGGTTTGGCTCAAGAGACCTAGGCTTCTGGTTTTTTGGAAGGGGGTTGAGTCAAGTATGAGACCACTTTATATGGGTCAATATCTAACCAGAGGTTTGCCCCTATGATTTTGATAATATTTTGCTTTAGCTTCTTTTTGAAAAGCTCAAATAAAATCAGAGTTCAGGTAAAAGTCCCAGTTTATGTGATAACTTTTACTACTAGTGCATGAATGCTCAAATTGGGTGGCGCATTTTCCTAATGTTTAGACTCTTTTTAGAGATTAATCCTGCTGTTTTGACAATTTAAGACATCACTTCAACCCAAACCCCAATATAAACATATTTTATATCCATCTGTTTCAATCTTATCAATAAATCACAATTATTTTTTATTTAAGACCTTAGAGTTTTTTCTATTCATGTATTAATATACATAAAAAGGCATTTTTATATTAAAAATGTCAAGTTATACTTCTTGGAAGTATAATAACAAGATAAAGGGGAAATTGAGAAAAAATGATACTTTATTTGATATGAAGATATAATGCTATATAGTATCATGGGAAGCCATATGTTGTCCATGTACGCCATGGCAGCCATGGGGCTTGTCCAAGTAGTGTTCCCTTTAGGATTTGAAATGGTTGATCCCCATACAGCATGGGGGTGTGGTGGGAGTGTCACTGACTATTCAGTAGTCAAATTGATTCTTGGGGAATTGATTTCCTGAGAGAGAGTAATTATAGATGGTGTGTCAAAAATAATGTTTTTTAAATCAATATTTTGCAAAGATTACTGGAGACTTCATATTTTATTTCCTTTTGAAACATCATTTGATTGCCTTTAAAGTCAAGTGTGGGACATATTGCTATTTAAAAAAGTCTTTCCTCAAGAAAGGTAACAAAGGCCTTAAGTCATAAATGAATGGGTATGCTTAACGTCATTATGGATGGTGGCTCAACCATAGATTATGAAGATTGAATTCTTTGAAAGGTTTGGTATGAAATACAGATCGATCATAAGTTAGGCTGGGGGTAAGGATCTAGCGGAGCTCATGCAAAAACCCGATAGAAACGTCATCAAACAGACAGACACATTAAAACTTTCTTGACGAATCGATATATTTACTCTAGAATTTATTGAAATATGACAAAGTATTTTCAGCCCGACTGTTTCCGACACGCTCCCGCTCCCATACATCTTTTTCTAAAAATATGTGGCTCATAGCGAAGTTGAGATGAAACACTTGTACCCCGAATGACATAATCTAGTCAGATATTTCGACGTTATTGGATGCTATAGCTCAGTTTACTGAGTTTGTAGGTATAAATAAAGATCCAGTAGATGAGATCTTAACTGCTTATCTGCGTAAGGATCTATTTATATTTATTCTATATGTTTACTATGACTTTTTTCTTTAGACCTTGGTGTGACTATTCTTTCGCCATCAAATTTAGTCTGTGTTCCATAAATATCTGCTTCTTTTTATTTTTTGGGTTGGCTCACTTCTATATTCGACTTTTTATTTAGACTTGATCTACTTTAAATATTTTTATTTTTCATGGTAGCTGGCTCCTTTAACTAATATTTAAATAGTTTTCTATCAAAATGGCCTATAAACTACCTGATCTTCCTTACGACTACACTTCTCTTGAGCCTTACATTGATGCCAAGACTATGCAAGTTCACCATGACTTCCATCACAACGCCTACGTGAATAATCTGAACAAGGCGCTTGAAGGAGCTTCAAAGTCTATTGAAGATATTGTCTGTGTTCAGCAACAAGTATCTACTCTTGGCGTTGGCATAAGAAACAATGGTATTATCTTTTATGCTTCTATAGTTAACTCTTTTAGGTGGTGGTCACTACAATCATAGTCTCTTTTGGACTTGGATGGCTCCTGTTGGAACTAGCAACACCACTCCTACTGGCGAGGTAATAACTTTCCCTTTTCGTCATTAACTGTTTAGCTTAAATCCAAAATTGATGAAAGCTTTGGCTCTTTCGATCAGTTCAAGACTAAATTCAATGAAGCTGCTGCAACGCGTTTTGGCTCTGGCTGGGCTTGGCTCGGTGTAGATTCTGAAGGAAAGCTTGACATTACTTCCACTCCCAACCAAGACAACCCCTTGATGGATGTTGCCGACAAGAAGCTTCTGCCTATCCTTGGTCTTGATGTTTGGGAGCATGCCTATTATCTTAAGTACCAGAATCGCCGCCCTGAGTATATTAACCAATGGTGGAATGTTGTAAACTGGGATAAGGTGGTTGAATACTATGACAACTATGCCAAGCAAGGAAAGCCTGTCCCAATCGGCCTCTAAACTATCGCTTGCCTTCTTGCATTCACCAAATGTTTGTTGAGTTTACTACTTTATAACAAGCTTTCAGTTTACCCTCTATTCTTACCAAAATCAGATTTTTGTATCCCTTGATATTTTGCACATCCTTTTATATTTACAATTATATTTCAGTAGACAACCAGCAATTGCTTTCAAGCTGCCTTTATTATTTTCTTTTTAATAGTCTTATTTTATTGACTTAAACAACTATTTTTAACAGCCTATAAATTCGGCTTGTATATTTTTTGGTTTTCTTGTTAAAAAAAGTTTAACATTAATATATATGTTTAGCATGGGATTAGATTAAGTTTCTAAGACAATTTAATACCTATTTACTTTAACTTTTTATACAGGTATTGTCAATAGTCCTTTTGATGTTAACTTCTAAAAACAAGCAAATTATCTCAAGGCATTATTTAATTTAGGTACCACCATATTTTCAATAACGTTAGTTCTAACATACATAAGAAAGTACACATTTATTAACCCTTATTTCTGACACCAGTAATAAAGTGAATATTTATAAAAACTAAACATAACAAATTGAAAATTAAAACCAAATATTGACTTAGACGTAATAAAATATAACTAAACTAAACCAAAAAAGATCATAGTAAGTAGCAAACAGATAATACTTTATTCATAGATAAAACCCATGACTCTGGATATTTTTTCAAGACAACTTTTCATAGTTTCTGCAGTATAGCCAGAGTTGATCAGCTTATAGATATTTTCTTTTTTCATCTCATGCTTGGCCTTCCTGATAGATGCAGCCACACTCCTCTGAATCTCATCTAGCAGCCCATCAGTGGTAACTTGCTCGCCTTGCATAGCCTCAAAGGATCTATCAAAGGAGGGCTTATTGTCCCTGACTGAGTTTTTAAACTTTATATATCATCCTTCAAGAGCAGAGATTGTCATCAGCCTCTCTTCAAGTATGGTTGATAGGGGTTTCAGGGAATCTAGTTGTCTGCCTAAGTACATCTTATTTCAATTTTCAAACAATCCATTGATTATTAAGGTAATCCACAAACCCTCAACAGATGGTATCGTATTCAACGGCATATAGGTCACTCTGAAGCAGCTTAAACCCATCTTCACATCCCAGGCTTAAGGAAGACTAGCAATACAAACCTTTCAAAGAAGATCTCGTCTAAAAAGATAGTGTTCTGGAAAATCCTCTTGTATAGAGGCTTAAAGGTCCAGATCCTTCTATTGACAGCTTGGTAAAAGTAAAAAAAACATCCTTGGAATTAACAACTAGACACTTATTTAAAGGCCCTATTATGAGCCAACTCATAGTCAAGCATCATACACTTAGCATTATTAAGCTTTTTGGACCAGAACATTGACATCTAAACACTGATTCTTCTTTGCCAGGGGTGAAAATCTTATCATTTTCTTTTTTCATGATCATCAGGGCCATATCATAGATTTCTGTGGTGGCATTGGAAAGAAGACAGTCGGAAAGTGAAAGAATTCTAATATCTGCTTGAGCATGAGGAACTCAGAGCAGCTTGAAGATACTGGGGCCAGACGCAGATATTCCATATGAGAGCCAAACCTTAACACTATCTAATACTCTGAGATTGTTTTAGTTCATTATATACAGTAGTTTTAAAAGCTATGGCAACAAGCAAAAATGCTTCAGATTTAAATGAATTAAACTCAGATGTAAATGAAATTGAAATGAACTCAAATCTATTGTAAATCAATATGAATTTGTTTATTTTTAATTTTGTTTACATCTGAGTTATTTTTGTTTAAATCTGAATTATTTTTTCTTGTTGCCATAGCTTTTAAAACTATTGTAATCATGAAGTAGTCAATGCTAAATTCATCTTTGTAAAAAGGTTTCCCCCTTATTAATGACTGTGAGCTCTTTAGTGTGTGCCATGTTAATGATTTTTTTGAGTTGAGGACAGAGCACTTCATTCTTGCTCTCTTCTCAGTGATAAACCTGGTCACTGCCTTGTGGTTGGTACCATTGTCATCTTGTTATAAAAAAATGCTGAACCTCATCTGTAGCCATGTCACTAGAGTTTCTATTCTTTTGCAGACATATCTACTCAACAATAAGATAATTGAAAAGGCACTCAACAACATTCTTGGTTAAGAAATCATTATGCTTGCCAACCAATGACTTGAGAGTATTAAATCTGTTGAAGAAAAATGTTGTGTTTGGCTCTTGGAAAAGACATCCAAGAGGACACGGCAGAAAACCTTTGCTATAAAAGGGTTAAGGTTTAAAGCTAGCTGTCAGGAAGCCAGGCATAGGTAGAGGCATTGAGTGGCTTGGGGTGGGGCGCGGCCAAGCCAGCGGGTAAGGCCCACCATAGAATGGGTGCTAACTTGATAATGTAAGATACAGATTGCCTGAGTGAGGACCGGGGTCTGGAGTTAGGGACCATGGAATCCACCAATCCTGTCAGAGTAATATAGAGTACTCCAAACAGTTAGGTAGAGGTGGTCTCTGCTGCAGCGGTAGGTTCTATTGGACAGTCTGGTCTAGGGGTTAAGGGCAGAGTCATGGGGACAAATTATGCTGGTAGGTAATTGTATTTGTCTTTGAACAATAAGGGTGGTATTTTGATCTCTTTTCCTTTGTGTCCTATGTATTTGGTTTCTCTAGTTCTTGCCAAGGAATTGGCAATGAGGATGATTTCCAAGTTGTACTTCAAGTAGGCCAGGTTGGGCGGGTATTCAGTAAAATGCACAGGTCCAAAGGGGGCTCCAGGGGGACAGTATAGTGCCTGGGGCGGTTTAGCAGGTTGGTCTCTGGAGGGGGCAGTTGCCTGGTTGTCTACTTGGCCAGAGTTAAGATGGAAGATCACTAAGACTAGACAAGGTAAGATTTGTTCAAACCAAAGGTTCATAAAAATTTTATTATCAAAAATGACACTGTGGTCATCATCATACTGCCAGCGTTCTTATACCATGTGATTTTGCTTTTTTGCTTTTTGTGGGCTTCAGGTCCATGGGCAGTTTGCCGGTAGGGCATGAGTCTTGGCTTAAGGTCTGGAGAGCATCAGGTCCTGGTTGGGTACACTTTGGCAAACAGAAGTGGCAATGCTTAATTTTGCTGCTGTGGTTCATTATGTCACCTGAGCAGGCTAATTGCATTCCCTTTTCTGGACTGGGGACTGGTAGCAGTTGGTGCTTATTGGCAGGGCTAGTAGTGGGTCTCGCCCAAGCCACGGCTTCTGCGTAGGTCTGGGCCCTCAGTGGCACCAGTTTGGCGGGTCTTGGCTGGACTGGCTCTGGGAACAGAAGTGGTAATGCATTGTTTTGCTGCTGTTGTTCACCATGTCACCTGAGCTGGTCAATTGCAATACTTTTTCTGGACTGGAGACTGCCAACAGCTGGTGTTTGTTGGCAGGGCTAGTAGTAGGTCTTTTCCCAACCTTGTTTAGGCAGACCACATCTCCTGCATAGGTATGGGTCTTCAGTGGCACTGGTTTGGCGGCAATCTGGCAACCATTCAGGGAATCCTCATTATTAGGCTGGCGGGTTGTGGGGCAACTTAACAATTTGAGTCTGTGACTTAACAGGTTGGCGGGTCCTGGACCATCCTGGGGGGCCAGTCTGCCTTCAGAGGACTGGGGTTCAACTCTTGGGTTTTCAATACAAGTATTGAAATGTCATTTATGACACTAGCCTTGGGTTAGCCTTTAGGAAAAAAATTAAGGGCATATATCTTAATTTTCTGGAATGCAAAAATAGGAGTTTATTTTGGCAAAAAGGAAGAAAAAAGGTTTGAAGATTATAAAAGCCAACATAAATTTGGATAAGCTTTTTTATTTAGAGAGAGCATTTTACTTTTATAGTAAATTGGTGTCAAAACAGCAGGCTTGATCTGCCAGCAAGGTTCTGAGTAAGCAAGTTTGTGACCTGTAACCCGACTATACATTTACTTGAAGCCAAACTAGGAAGTTGACTTGAATTTCCAAATCCAACAACATGAACAGATGATGATTCCTTATGGTGGATACCTCAATTTGGCGCTTGACTCATTACCAGGATCAGGCCACCCCCTTCACCATCCCACCGTGTGATCAGCACAATCATGTTCCTGTTATTCATGATTCACATTAACTATATAATCATTATCTCTAAATAAAGAATATTATCTAGTTTTCAAATATTCTCCCCTTGTAACTCTGCTGAAACAGCACAGTTACAACATTGGGAGCATAGATTATTAACTAGATAGACAGAGGGCTGATCAGGTTTGAAATCTTATCAGGATCAGAATAACCAAGGTAGCACAGTCTGGTATGAGTGAATATTGATATTGAACCATTTACAGAAAGATGACAACTTTTGAAGCCAAAAGTAAACCCAACTATGTCTTTGAAAGTATTACAATATGTTGACCTTACTGAAATAGTATTAATAGTGTGATTTATGACAAAAAACAAGTCACTGTAGATGATATGAGTGCATTAATAAGCTTGGTATTATTTTTCAAGTACACATTGTTGCTTTTATAATGTCAACA
Source organism: Entomophthora muscae (assembly GCA_014839935.2). Taxonomy (NCBI): domain Eukaryota; kingdom Fungi; phylum Entomophthoromycota; class Entomophthoromycetes; order Entomophthorales; family Entomophthoraceae; genus Entomophthora; species Entomophthora muscae. The sequence continues at coordinate 16,789 of QTSX02003945.1, read as the reverse complement.
AAGCAGATTTTGAGCCTCTTAACTTATATTTGGTAATATTTATTCTCTTTTTTTCTAATAAGATAGTTCAGTCACATGAAAACTTGCCATACTATCTCCCTCACTCATACTTGATCCTTCTAACTTAGCAGAATTAAGCCAAACTATTTTTAGCTTAAAAATAAATCTATACTCCATAAAAAATATTTTTCTCTATTTTATTTCTTGCTTTTTCTCTGTAATTTGCCTTGTAATCCCTGATAGAAACTTGCTCTGATCACACCTGAATAAAATGCCAAATACAACCAGACTTCTCAGTTTCAGAAAGGCATTCAGATAAGCCATGTTTGCAGATAGCTGAAAGGGCTTTTTCACTCATATAACATAACCAACAATATTTTTACAGACACACTGTGTTTGAAGGATATTTCATACCCAAAACATGTGCTAAAATTATTCAGAACAGACTTATCCTGAACCCTACTGCTGCATCTCTCACAGATAAACTTGCTTCTGCTAAAAACACTGTTATAAATGGATTTCTTGGTAAATGCAAAGAAATTTTTCTAAGCTGGCTCAAAAACAGCAGCTAAAATTTTTCTAGCCACATTTCTCATAAACATTGAGTTTAAAAGTCCAGAAAGGGTCTTTTCAAAGCTGTTATTAGCTAGTTTTCTACTTGGGTGATCTTTTGAACTGACACTCAGCTCAATGACTGAGACAGTTTAAGAGCAGACATTGCCAACAACTTTTTGATCACTGAACCTTTCCAGGATATTGCAATCCAGATTAGCAACTTCCCTCAAAAGACAAATATTGCTGCATATGATAATATATTTGAGGAGATCATATCCAGGATCTAAAATTCTGATAGGCCAACCATGTTGATAGGGCGCAGAATAGACCAGACAAATCCCTATGTTACATAGGTTTATTGCCTGCAATTGAGCAATTGTGCAACCAATCAATTGTGTTGCCAACTGCATTGATTGACCAAAAGAAAACTTTAATGCTAAGTGGGAAATTTAACCCCAGCAAGAGCCAAACCTGGGGACAATTGAAAACTGTTCCAATGCCAAGCAAAAAGGGTTTTAGATGGCCCATCCCCTCCAAGGCTAAGGAATTGGGACTTTGGTTGCCAAATGACCTCAAAATCTCCTGCCAGCTTCCCCAGGACAAGAATAGTGAATTGCTTCCCTTAACTGACAAATCAGGACCTGCCATTGGGATCCAGATTAAGAATAACCCTTCAGCAGCCAATAAGGCATTGAAAGTAATTACAATTTAAGTTTCCCAGAAGGATATATCTGAGAACACTGGCAACCCTTCCCTTGTTGACATTGTTACCTAATAAACAATTAAACTTTATGCCATTTGACCATAGGAAAATTGTAGGGCTTTATTATACTTCTACCCCTTTAACCTCACTGTTCTCCTCCCACCAAGAAGAACCCCAGACTTGACTGGTCCAAAGGAGCGTCAGGCAAGATACACTTGCCCTTGCTCAGACAGAACCATTTTTTCCTCTTCCTTCCAGGGCTCTTGATCAAATCATAGGCTCTGCCCATCTTTCTCTCTTGAGCCAAAGTCTCCTCTGTGCCAGCCAGCCTGTCAACCAGATGAGCAAGCCTATAGAGGATTCTTTCTATCCCTCATACAATTACATTAATTTTGGGTTTGCCTATGTCACCCTATTGGGTTTCAATGAACAAGTGATTCCCCATATGGGTGCTTGTTGACTCTAGGCCTCTGCTGTGAAATATATGTTGAGGATTGCCCCAGTTGTGTACTGGGTGTTTCAGGCTTGCCCTTTGTCCCTGTTTGCAGACAAGCCTGATACCACGCCTGGCCATGAAAAATGTGCAAAAATTTACATTCATTATTAATCTCATTAAAATTTCATTGTTGAACTTATTTTCCCAAGGAAAAAATTCCATGCCAACACTCATTGCTGATTTCAAACATTCTGAAAAGTGTGTCAACATGAGATATATATCAAAAATTGGCAATCAAAAAATCAGCAACAATAACAACAAAAATAAGTGTAAGCCTAACAATAAAAATAACTCTAATTACAGAGATATTAATAGTAACAACAACAATAATAATTGCTTTTTTTCTAAAGAAAAGGTAGCAAAAAAGTTAACAATATTAACACTGCTGCTTGCTAAAAATCTGAATCTACCTTCTCTGACATTAAAGACCTCAATATAAAAAGCAGGAAAAAGAGGAAATGAACAGGACTGATTACCCATATCTCCCCCCAATCTGATAAAGATCAAACTTTTCCTGTTACTAAGGTTTTTTACACATCTCATGTATCCCTCATTATGCCATATGTATGAGCTTAAAACTAAATGATCACTTACAGCTATTTGTCTATCTGTGCTCTTAGAAAAAACTCCTACTAAGAAAATCAAGTTTGATCAAGTGCTTAAAACACCACATTAAGCAAAAATCTTTATTGAAGTGTCAAGAAGCTGGATGTATGGGTATTCTGGTCACCACCAACACACTTAACATCCAGTCAATGCCTGGTTTGGTGCCAATCTAATATACTGTTCTACATATCAAGAAAGGCAACAAACCAATATAACATTGTTGTAACTGTGCTGTTTTAGCAGAGTTACAAGGGGAAAATATTTAGAAGCTGGATAATAATCTTTATTGGGAGATAGTGATTATATAGTTCATGTGAATCAATGGATAACAGGAACATGATTGGTGATCACACGGTTGGATGGAAGAAAGGGGTGGCTTGATCCTGATAATGAGTCAAGCGCCAAAACAAGGTATCCACTGTAGAGGATCATCATCTTTTCATGTTGTTGGATTTGGTAATTCAAGTTGACTTCCTATTCTGGCTTTGAGTGACTGGATAATTGGATTGCGGGTCACAAACACGCTTGGTTGGAACCTTGCTGGTGGGTTGAGCCTGTAGTTTTGACAACATGACTTGTCCAAGTATCCAGCAACTTGAACCCATCCTGCACATGACCAACCCCTAGGTTTGATCCAACTAAATCCCTGTCATAGCAAAAGCTATATAAGTCTAAAGTATTATCCAATAAAATATACTTCTCTTGTTCTTAATTCCACATTCAAAGCTTCCCCTAAAGTTGCTCCTCATCAGAAGTAAAATTTTTAGACAATTAAATGTAGTTTTAAATATGGATAAATGACAGAAAACAACAGATTTCTACTTGAAAGAAAGATTATTCTCTTCAAAGCTAAATTAAAAGTCATAAAAACCAGCATAGGAGATTCTGTTAATCCCAATATGAACTATGATATTGCTACTGGTATGGACTGGTTCTCCAGAGTTAAACCAAGTGTTTTCTGAAAACTAAAACCATAACTATCATAAAAATGATGTGATTTTATTATGGGCAAGTATTCAAATAAACTTATCATAAGATACACCATTCTTGTTCAAGTCATCAACCCAGATGATTAAGAAAAATTAACTAAATACAGTGACATACATATTCTAAAATAAAAAAGTTCTGGTATCAATAATTCACTGAAAATTGAGCCACAATTACTTTAACACACAACTTCTTAACAAATCCAAATAGTATTCAAATAAAACTAAAAATCCTCTCACCCAAATATGATATCAAGTAAAGCATTGGTTTATGTAAAGCTATTCCCAAAGCAGCACCCATTCAAAGAATTTAACCTGAAAAAATAAATACTTATAAGAGTATATTGACACTAACCTTGTAAGGAGCTTTATCTGCCCATCTGAGTCACCCTGGACATCAGTTTTTTTGTCAAAAAGAAATATGATGAATTTTTCTTGGTCACAGACTACAAAGCTCTTAACACAAGTGCTTTAAAGAACTTATACCCACTGACTTATAATTTAATATCTGTTTGCATGCCTCTCAGGCTTTCAGATCCTCTCTAAAATTGTCCATAAATCTGGTTATAGCCCAGTTGAATTCAAAGAATTTTTTCAAAGACTGCATTCAAAAACAGCCATGGATCTTTTGAATGCAAAGCCATGGATTTTGTAATAGCATCTTTTTTTCAGCTTAAATTCACTTTTAGAGGTTATTGTTTTTATATTAGTTACATTAAACCAGCATATAATCAGACAGTAACTCTCTCAATCCCAATGTAAGGGTGAATGCTCATTCAAGATCCTTTAAGAAGTAGTAATGGAGTGCCAGCAAGTGTGTACAAGCCACCTGCCAAGCAATCACGCCCTATCATGTAAGGAATTAAATTTTTTACCCTAAATTAGTGGGGGTTTCTGCACTAGAGCCTAAGAATATGATGTCTTCATCCACCATGTAATTCAATGTTAAATTAGACAAAATTAATGTTAATAAACTAATGATTAAAAATGAATGCATAAACCCAGCCTGTACCAGCGTAAATAATGAGACCAACCAATCAGAAACCAACTTGAAAACAACCAAAAATAAGGAACCAAACAAATGGGAAACACAGTTATGCTCCAGATAATCAGATGGGTCCAAACTTAAAAATCAATGAAACAACAGTGAGTTTGATGAGGGACCAACCAACAACAGCCAATCAGATGCAGATAAAAAAATGTGAAAATAATCACATGCACAGGCACTTAATGATTGACAACCAATCAGATAAAGAAGAAGACAAACTTAAATGTGTAAATGAACACACAAATAAGGAATTGATTAGCAGTGACCAATCAGATAAAGATTTAATGAATTTTGAAGGTGGTGTTGCTTATGCAATCAAGGATTTAAATAGAAGTGGGCAATCAGATAAATTAAAATGCAAATTTGAATGTGGAAGGCACACTATCTTAAAGATCCTCTAATCAGAAGTACTAATCACTCCAGAATTGAAAAAATTGCAGGATAAGGCACCAAAGACATCCAATCAGGTCCAGGTCAGATATAATGCAGAATGTATTATCATAACCACACTTACAAAAGACCAATCAGTTTTCATGGTCCAGATCAAACCCAAGCCAAGTATGAACAATGACCAGTTCAATGAATTAAGTGCCTAGGTAACTCTTCAAGCCTTGATTATCACTCTTGCAGTCTGCAACCTGTTGCAGACCTGCAAGTAATCAGTTGCCCCACCTATCAAAACACATCAAGATGTGGTAAGTACAGAGTTTCAACCTCAAATTTTAGCTTAGTATATACACATTTCCCCTCTTTGTTGAGAGCTTTCTCTAACAACTTCTCTTTCTTCTATCTTTACCTTTCAATAAATAATTATATAATTTTAACTTGATTATTAGAATAAATTCCAGATTTAGGCTATGTGCAAGCCTCTTCATCTTGCATGGGTGCTTCTTCTGCTCTTGTGTATCACTGCTTGGGTAAATGAAGAAGGAATGCCAAAAACTCCCCACACCCACTGAACCTGTTAAAGTATTGGTATGGTACAGATTTTGACCTTTTCAATTGTACTCCCTTTATGCTTAAAAGACATACATCTATTCTATTATACATCTAAATGCTTCATGGTATGAGGTAGGCTACATAGGATTATAATATATCCTTCAACAATTCTCCCCCTTTCTAGAGGAATTTACCCTATGGAGTCAGACTATCAATATGATGATGGCTGAACTCCATATTGGGGCATCTTTGATGAAGTTTAACCTTGGGGATTTCTTACACTCATTAGGGGGAAATCCCCAATGAGTGAATCCCTGACATCCTGAAAATAGATCACCTGATATGAACTCTAACCAGAAGCTTATACCCCAAAGGCCAGGCCATAAAATTAGCCAAGATAGACTGCATTCCTAAAAACCTCTTCAACTGCAATAAAAGCATAGTAAGACATATGTTGTGTGTTCAGCATGATATTATTTTCATATACTAAAACCAAGAGATTTTATATTCATGCAATCCTGTCTATCAAACTTCAGGATACATTTAGCTAAACACCTATATGAGACAAATTGACTTTGATTTTGCTTCAGCAGATGCACTGATCAGGCAACAAAAGCTAAATTAAGATAAAAAGAAAAATAATATCAGTTAACAGAAATACACATCACTTTCAGGCCACAATGGAAATATAATTTTAAATTTACCTACATGCATCCTCTTTGGAAATATATACCAAGAGCTTCTTAAAGACATTCTCCCTTATGAAACAGACCATGGAATTAACTTTGGAATTCCTTAAAGAGTTAAAATCATTGCAAACCCAATAAGAGTAGCAACTTAGTTTAATTATCAAAGCTCCCTATATCCTAGATAACTCCAAGGGATATTTTAAGCATTGGACCAGATGATACCTTATTTTCCTAATTTGAAGGAGACCAAAAACTCTGTCCAAATTAAAGTCAGTCTGGGAATAAAAAAAGCAGCATTTAAGCTTATATAATTTCTAGAAAGCTTAGCCATGCAGTTGTTGAAGCCCCTCAAAGCCAAGCCAATTGTTTTTGATCCTCTGTCATTTGTATCCAAACATTGCATGAATTCATTCAAGCACCACATCCCAAAAATCAGGAAAGATTGGGCTCCCTAGCCAGTCACCAATCTGATTCAAATAGGCCAGAAGCAGAATCACACATAAAGTGGGCCCAACCTGCAATATTAGAAAATAAAAATAATCAAGCATTCTGATTAAATGCAATCAACTCAATTTAATACATGAACTTGGGAAAAATACTTGGAGCCCAAATGGATTGACCCACTCATCCCTGTAAAATTACTTCCCCTTTGGCCTTGGATCAGATGATTTTCATTGTTGCACAAAGAAAACCTCCCAAAATCCAGCCAACCTTCTTAATTCCTTTGAGGATTTAGCCCATACTGTGGAAAAAAGTTTTGTGTTGGCATATCCTGCATACTTACTCTGCCTTTGTTGCCCCACCCTGGGAAGAAATACTGATTAATTTGGATTATTTATTGGCATGGTATCAACCGCTGTTAAAGACTATTAAGTCCAGCTAATCAAATTACTTCACATTGGGCCCCCAATTTAAAATGGATCCCAAGAATCACAGATACACTCCAGCCAATCAAATGGTGGTTTGAAAATTATTATGAAACCCTCCTGCCCCCTGACTTTGCCAGAAAAATTTCTCTTCCAATCAATCAAGTTGAGTCAAATATATCAGGTGACCACACAACCTTAAACCCACTCCCTTAAGTCAAGTCAGGGGACTTTTTGTTCCATGCTTGCTCATTCTTTACCCACAATAAAGTTTAAGGGGTTTAAAAATATCTTTGTCATTTTGAACTCTAGGTTGAGTTCTGTAAATTGAAAACTGTTAGTAAAAATACTTTATTTCTTTACCTCTATCTTTGTGAGAGAGCGGAGGCTAAACTAACTAAGTTTGGCTCCCATCCTGGGGGAAATATCCACCAGGATACCATCCAGTGTATCACTGGGATGGCCTGCTCAAACAGGAGTCCAGAGAGAAGACTTGGGTGACAGTTGGGGAAAGTAGGAGTTAAACCTCATCAAAGCCATCTCCGCAAGCATCCAGGGGGTACACTGGGTACTGGGTGCCTGATGACTAGGTGCGGGCCAGGGAATGGGGTGTAGTTTTTCCACTGGTAGCACTGATGAGGAGAATTCCTCCATATACAAAAGGCCAGGGGGAAAATCCAGGGGGACTGGTCCAAGTCATCACAGGTGAGGCTCTTCACCAAGTATTCACCAGAAGTGATGAGATCCTGTGCTCTGCCAGGGAGATCTTCTGCAAAATACAGAAGGTGGGATGGGTTATTGCTCACTCTAAGCACTGAGGAGTAAATCTGTTCCCAGAGGTCCGGGGAAGTAGACCAGATAAACAGTAGAACTAGACAACAAAGTGAAGGCCACAAACTTGAAGATTGGAATCAGTATTCTTGAATAAAACAAAGAAATTTTTGAGCCAAATTGTAAATGGAGAGAAGAAAACAACTCCAAGAGAAAGAGGAGAATTTTCTAAGTCTAACAGGCAAGAAAAATGGCCAAGAACCCAAAGATTAAAGGGATTAAACAAATTGGAGACAGCAGCGGAGAGATCAAAGTACAAGAGGCCAAGCAGATGCAAAAGCAAAACAAAAAATGAATAAAAGAAGGCAGGTATAAGGTTTTGAATTTCAACACTAATCTTTCTAGCCAGGAATCAGAAACAGAAGCAGTAAGCTTTAGTGTATATACTAACATCAACTTCAGGGGCTTTGAAAGGGATAACAGGATCCAGGGGACAACAACTAAGGTAAGGAATGATAACTACTTTTACTAACAACTTTAGAAAATCAAAGGTCCAAGGAAAAAGGTCCAAGAAAGCTAAAATCTTAATTTAAAAGTTTAAAACTTTTATTGATAAGAATGAGCAAGACAGGGGACTGAAAGTCCCCTGTCTTGCTTTAAGGGTGAGTTTCAGATTTCAGGGTCACCTGACCCAGGGCGCAGGTTTGATTGGCTTCAGGAGAAATTTTGCTAGGCAAATCCAGTAAACTGGAGGGTTTTGCAATAATTTCCAATTCCAACTCTGATTGGCTAGTGTCAAATGAATGGTGTAGGTCACCATTCAATCCTATTGGATTGGAATTTGATGATTTGGCAGAAGTGTGACCTGATTGATTTGACTTAATTAATTTTAAATGCGGACAAGCCCAAGCCAGAAAATAGTCCAAATTAATCAGGAATTCCTCCCAAGTGGGAAAAAAGTTCAGAGCACCAGTATTTACCACCTGGGAAGGGTATGACAACACAAATATCTCATCAACTGTGTGGGCTAAATCCTCAAGGGAATTAAGGGGCATGGCTGGCTTCTGAGCAGATTTTTTTGTACAACACAGGAATATTGTCCTATCCAGGATAAAGGGGGAGTGACTTTACAATCTTGACCCCTGTGTTTTTGGCAGCTTTTCCAAATCTGCTAAGCTTAATGTTAGTGTATAGGTATTTACTTACTTGCTTTTGCTTTTGAAACCCAACTTAGAATCTAGTTTTTAGTTAAAAGTTAGTATATTTCCTACTCTCACCTTGAATTTTACTGGTTTTTTCTTGAGTTCAAACTCAAACTTCATATACACTGCTGTTAAAGTCATCTGTGTTTCTTCCCAAGTTGTTCCAAAAACTATTAAATTGATTTGGGCTCTCCTCTTGATAGCAACCACTGGTAAACAATCTACTATAAGTTTGAGGTCCAGAATTTTTATCAAAGGACTTCTAATTTGTTGGTGATCTTGGAAATGATACTCCCAATTCTCAGATTTTTTGTGTTTTCTGTTTCCCTAGTTCTACTCTTCATCTGGACTACCTCCTCAGACCTCTGGGGTAGAATTTCTTCCTCTGCCTGCCTCATGGGAGATAATTCCTCCAGGCTCTTGTATCTTCTGGATGACATCCCTGGTAGGGCAAATGGCCTTGTTTCCTCCGTAGAAATCCTAGTCAAAAGCTTCACTTGTGATGACCTGGATTTATACTCCCCCAACTCTGAACCTGGTGCCTCTCCTGTTGAAAAATCTCCTGTGCCTTTCTCCCTCCTGTTGGAGGAGGAGATGTACATCTCCTGCAAGGCACCTGAAGCTCCAGAGCGTACCCCCACATGTACCCCCTGGTTGCTCACTGGCCTACTGCTGATGGGATCAAGCACCTATTTTCCCCAATTGTCTCCAGTGTCCTCCCTTTGGGTTCCTTCAGAGAGGTCATCCCAGTAATTTACTGGATAGCATCCTGGTGGTTTGCCTCATCAGTATGGGAGCCAAACTTAGTTAGTTTAGCCCCCCTCTCTCACAATCCCCTGAAAATGCTGCAAATTCAACTGCAAGCCAATCCAACTCAAGCAAAAGTAAATTTTTATTCATAGATGGAAATAACCAAGCAACAGTATCATGCATCCTCCCCAAACTGAGATCATGATTTCAAAACTATCTGAAGTTCTGAGCTATTATGAGCCCATCAATCCAGAAACTGAGATCCCACCAGCTCAAACTACCCTAGGATACTGGGTTGAAGATATGGATTTAAAAGAAAGAGTCTACTTTAAACCCAAGAACTAGTTCAAAAAATTCATGGAAAGCCACTTGATTTTGACAAAAATCAATGAATTTAACATACTCACCCTGCAGGTTGTGTAAGAGTTAAATGGCTTGCAGCACTATTCAGTGAAAAAATGAGGATAAAACAAACAAATTGTCAACTGATTGAGCAGCACTAAGCCAAATTGGGTGGAAGAGCTCACTAATTTTGCACTTTTGGTAGTAGAACAGAGGGCAGCAACCAAAATCAAAATTACAAATAAAATTTGAAGAGGGAAATCAGAAGTCAAAGAAAATGAGGAGGCAGGATACAACACAGGTCAAGGAACCACTAGAGAGTCAGCCACAAACTGGAACAGGGTGGAAGACATGTTGTCCACAGCTGGGGCCAGTAGGCTAATATATTCCAACATGGGTTTATAACTTCCTTTATTTTCAGTATGTTAGGGATAATAAGCTATCTAAAAAAAGTTTCTGGAGGGTGATGGGGGAAGTTTTAGGGTAGTTTAGGAGGGGTTGGGGGAGATTTCATGGCATCTGATTGGCTGACAAGAATATTTTCAGCAGTTGGGGGCCTTCTTTCAAATTTGAACCAATGGTTTCATAATCCAGAAAATTTTGACAACCAGCAGGTCAAGTGCTACTGTCACCAGCTAGTGTATAATATGTAGTTTGTTGTCATAATTAACCGGTGAAAAACAGGATAAGTCAAAATTTTCTAGGGATATCTGAGCAACTCCAGCATTAACCCATGTTTTTCAATAACAGCATCTAAATTGTCTATTATTCTCAAGGGCTTTGTGGCAGTTCTTCTCTGGTTCCTGGTTTTGCAAGGGTGTTTTATTCCTTCCATCTTGGTTTCTACCATAACAGGTTGAGACATTAATCAAGTTCAACTGTAAAGTTGAGGCAAATAATCCAAACCTTGAAACTCCTCTAATAAGCCTTCTACATTACAGGATACACTGGAGAAAACAATTTTTTTAATAAAAATGGCTGAAAGATCTCACCTGTATCACATATCAATTTGTTGCCATATGAATAAGATCATCCCATCAAAGATACACCATCCAATCATTAGCATCCCTTCTTCATGCCAATGAAGCTTTGGCTAACTTGGATCATACAATTTATGAATATTACTCCCTCTCAAATGGGAGTGAAATCATATTTTAATAGTCTGCCATTTTAAATAATGTCCAACTCCATGACTTAGTCCTTTTGAACACCTCCCAGTAAATATATCCTTTGAACCTACCCCCTGAAGAACCAGGTCCCATGGATCAATCTCCTTTCTCTAGAAGAGGCTTCTTATTATCTAAAGGTTTCATTTCTCCCTTCCCTCTATATTTTTATTAAGTCTTCTAGTCTCTATAAGTTTTTTGCACCAGTCAGAAATTTCAGGTAAACTTGAATAAATTAATTCCAGAATGACAAACACACCCACAACACTTTTAACTATGACAATCCAAGCCCTTGACGGGCTCTCAATCACCATATGTTACATGTATGGTATTATCATCTATTTAAATGCCAAAGAAGAACACATCACACATGTGCACAAGCCACTCAACCATGTTTTCAAACTATAAGATATTTACAAACCCCATGAAATTCAGGTCATACAAAGGGAACTCTAATTCCTGAGCCACATTACCTCTAATGGCAGCATCCAAAAGGACCCTTAAAAAGTGAAAGTTATAAGTGCTATGCCAAGAAACAGTCCCCTGAAACAAGTTATAAGATATCTTGAAATGATAGACTACCTATTAAAGGACATCAAGGACTGCAACAAACTCATCACACAGATCAATGATCCCATCAAAGGCAGTACTAAAAGGAAACTTATTTGGACCCCAGAATGCAAGAGAAAATTTCAGCTCCTTAAACAATGCATTATTGAGGAACCAGTCTTGCAGTGCTCAGGTAATAAGAGTTGATTTAAGCTTTAGTTGAATGCAAGTACCACTGGTATAGGTGCAGTGTTACAAATCTGCCAGCCAGGGAAGCAAGATTTTCTATCCAGATAAGACAAAGGTAGAAGAATGCCTAACCCTGAGCAACAAGATCCAGCCCATTAAAAATCACTTCTTGCAATCTATTGTACATGCAAGAGGTAGAGATGCCACCCAGAAGGGTGACACAATGTTAAATCAATCACCAGTAAAAATTTGGCTATTAACTTCAAAATCCAGAAATGCACCTTCTCCAAACCAAACCATGTCCCTGATGCAAAAGCTGAACCCAGAAATCCAATAAAAAGGTGACAGTGCTGGTCATGGCTGATGCTCCCTAGACTTTATCAGACTAGGGAGGATCACTAAGCCCACCTGGACATTGAATGTACTAGCTTATACACAACATACTATAAGATCAGGACTAAAGACCCTGGAACCCATTGATATACCCATGATACACTAACATAAATGAAATATATCTCCATGTATCAAATGTAACACTCTATTGTATTATTTATAATGATTCCCTACATTCTTCTAGCCCTGATATTTGATAGTATCATAAGAAACCACATACTACTGGGGTGTACCAAAGCTAAAGCCCAATATATTACATCAAAGGAAATTCTATGGTGGATTGACCTTACACAAGTCATCATGAATGTACTAAAAAGATGCACTTTATGGGATGGATACACTAGCCCAGAAACACCCAAACCTAAATTCAACCCTGTACCTGACCTAAAACTGTTTAGGATTGAGGGTTGGACTTGGTTGGAGATTTCCAGGAACCAAAAGATGCACAACACTTATTGATTTTAGCCATCAACTTTTCCACAAGATAGCCAGTCTGCTGGGCAACCAAAGACCACAGAGCAGAAAAAATGAACTGTTTCATCAATAAAGCTATGGCCTCTGGATATGGTAAATCAGACTATATCATCACTGATGGAGTCTGCAAACTAGCAAGAGACTTAGTTAGCACTGAATTTTAAATTAAAGAATTTAAATGCCCCATAATCTTGCTCATTTGCTCACAGGCAACTGGCAGAGTGAAAAGGCTAGATGGCAGTCTCATAGGTACATTAGAAGATATCATGGTAGTAAGAAAAAGGGCACTTGGCTGCAGTTTGTCAAACTTGCACTGACAGTATTCACAGTTAAAGGCCAAACAGGAAGCTGGTTGCTCCTCCCTTGAAATCACCTATGGACATAATCTGAAATTGGTCTCACACTGTAACTTACTATGTGTGATGATTTCTAAAAGGAAACCACCCACAGGAGGTGAAGATCACTGAAACCAAAACTATTGGCTCAAAGCCAAGTTGATAGCCACAAAAAGAATGGTTTAAAAAAGGACCCTTCTAAGGAGGAACCACTTGCTCCTGGTACCTCAGTCTAGGTCTTTTCTGGAAACTGCAAGAAACTAGACTCATAAACAGAGGATAAAGATGAATTATCAAACACTATACAAAGCATAACACATACCTTGTGTAGTTATGCAGTGTAAAAGACATTGTCATTCATAGTTATCATATAGGAAACCTCTGCCCAAGCAAAGTAGACCAGTATAGCACCTTATTGCACATTGCCAGTGTTGCAACCAAGTTTCCAGACTTGCCTGCCAACGTATCTTACAATACACAGGGGGCACTTGATGAGTTGCCCCTTGACGTATCTAACAACATGGACCAATCTGATGGCAATATCAAACTGTGGACACTTTCTCCTAATTAGGAGCAATACCAATCCAACCTGCAGATCCCTGAACAAGTTATTCCTTGGCTTCAAACCCTACATGGAACCTGCCAATATGCCAACCCCTTATGGCCTTGTGGCTTTTCCCATATATTATATTAATCACTATATTCTACAATAAACAATACCTTCTTCCAACTATTCTTGTCCTTTCCATTGGACTGTTGTCTTCCAAATAAAATACTGAACTCTAATTTGTTCAGTTGCAGCACCAGGCAGCTAAAGGACCATCAGACATCTACTATAAAGACCAGACCTCCCAATGATGTCCCTGCAACAGAAGATTAACTAATTAAGCAGGGAGTGTGTTGAGGGAGCAGATTTGAGCCATATAACTTCCATACTTTATGATCCTAATTGTCATGCACTTGGGCGCGGCCAAGGAGTACAACAGGAAATCCTAACAGTAGAATTGGGTTTGTACTAAGCCAAGGGTTAGTCTTCAGGGATGAATAAGGAATTCACCTTAAGGCCCTGGGAATGATAATAATCAGAAATCTCCTCTAGACTGGACTAGGGAGCAGGCGCCAAAGTACAAAGAATGACAGAAAGAAAGAGTGTAAACAGAACTTAATTTTATTGGATGAATCATTTAAATTCTTACAAGGTGATAGTCTACCACAAAATAGTAGAAGGACAGTTAGATCACTGGCCACTCTCATAAGTGGGTTGAGGATCACTCAGCTTATCAGTCAGAACGTAAAGGAGTCCTTCACCCAATTTGGAGTGAAACCCATTTTGAAGGGAGAAAGGGAACTGAAGGATTTTACACTCAAAATATGATCTCATCAAAGGCAAAATTGATAATTATTGAATATCAGGATTCACAACACTCATCCTTACATTTGCCCTGAATATAGTTCATTCACATAAAAATCAGCTACACTATCACTCCCATGTATACTTGATCCTTTGGCATTAGTAAGATCAAGCTGGAATATCTTGAGCGTAAAAGCTAAAACTATTATTAAATAGAAGTATTCTTCTCCAGGTTATTGCTTGTTCTCCCTCCATAGGTCACCACATTATCAATACAAATAATGCCCATCAATCCAGAGTCTATATAGTGAATAAGGAGTTTAATCATACTGATAGGATTGGGATGATTATAAAGATCATCTGTACCCAAACAACTTGATCTCACAGCACCAGCACTGTTGCACTAATCCTGTACTAGTGGGAATAAACCTTTCCACATACACCAAACCAAACAAGGTAAGTTCCTTAGGTTGAAGTTCATAGGGTCAAAAGTGCAAAAATGAGAATGGGACCCCCAAAAAGTGCAAAAATTGAAACACTATGTAGGGTGTGAAAATTGAAAATATCAAAGATCAAAGTGCAAAAATTGATTTTTAAGAGGTTAACTTCGAAGCCAAATAAAATACAGTTCTTAATATAAAATTATATATTTCAAAATCTTTTCTAGACTAAAGAGACCCCAATATATTCATTTCTGCAATAAAAATTATATGCTAGATAATAAAAGATCCTTAAATTAGCTGTTTTTTAAAGAAAGTTTATTTTAGTTTCAAAAGCAAAAAAACTAGAAATTATATTTAACTGTGTTCAATTAAATATAAAATATGAAGCTACAAAAAACTGATTTATAAACTAAAGTTTTAATATACATTTTAATTTCATTTTCAGCTTATGTAAAGCTATAACAATACTTCAGTATAAGAAAAATAAAAAAATTCCTACAAGATACAAGCATATGGTTTTAGGTATTTTGGTTTATTAGTAATCTTATTTCAATGATAAAAATTATAGAGGCCTATCATTAAAATAATATAAAGTACATTACTTTCTCACTAAAGCTATACTATGCAATTTTATATTTAATAAAATATATAGTCCTATATCTTATTTATAATAAGTCACAATATTCAAAGATATTGAAAACCTGTCACTTACATCTCATAAAATAAAGACTTGAATATTTTTATGTTAAAAACATTGTACTTCCACAAAAATATGATATAGATAGTTCAAAGTTGTATATAATAGAGAACCATTTTATACATATTATTTTGCTCTAATATATAGTAAAAAAGATATAATAAAAGATAATTGAGGATAAGGAAGGAGAGAGAAAAGAAGAAGAGAAGAAAGGAAAAGAGAGGATAAGAGAAGAGAAGAAAAGAGGGGAAAAGAAAGGGTTTTCTACTTGGTATCAGATTTTATATGATCCACCCTCTTGACAACACAGAAATTTTTTAACAGTTTGAGGAGGAATGAAAGGTGGAAAGGAAAAAGGTTAAAGACAACAAAACCAGGAGTTTACTGCACTTTGTTTTAAGCACTTTGGGGGGATTTTGTCCCCTGAAATAACATAGGGAAACATAGTACAATATTATATTAATTTAATATTTTTTGAAATTGCCTCCAAAACACATCAATTTATTAATATTGCAATAAAATAAAACCTACCAAAAAACCTTCATTTCTTTTTTATATATTTAAATATCAGGTCTTAAAGAATCCACATGAGGAATTTCAAAAGTTTTTATTAATTATTTAAATTTTTATAAGCTTTGTCAGGACTCCAGAATAATATGGTAGACTTGACCATCATTCTCCTGACTGATTGGTTAGACGGCCAATTGCCATGCAGCTGGCAAGCTTAAAGAAGCATCAGCTGATCCTGCTCCTGGCCTCAGCTAATCAGTACTTTCATTATTACTCTGAAGATTAATCCTGATCCAATAATTGTCCTCTCATTGGATCAAGCCTGAGTAAACAGGCTTGATGATTCCTGACCACAATCACAGAACACTCCTCAGCCAATAAGACAGAGTGTTCAAGAATAATAATGCAAGATGGCTACCACCAAACATTCACACTTGAAGATACCTCAAAATCTATGATCAATATAGAAGGTTGTTTAAGAGAATACTGCATGATGCCAAACCACGTTGATAGGGTAACCAAACTTGCACATGCATAAACTTCAAGCCAAATGCTGCCAATACACTGATGAGATAAGCTGAGGTCTGGTAATCTATTGAAGTCCCATGCCAGACCAACATGGCTGCCTTAACTCTGGGGGCTGAAACTAGTAGTCTGGGAAACAGATAGACTGACTAGTGAGAGTTAGAAGCGTCAGATTACAATCTGGCAAGAGGGCTTATCCACTGT
>QTSX02003944.1:0-32407 GCA_014839935.2 Entomophthora muscae | reverse complement strand
GAAACTTGGTTCTTGGATTTGACAATCCCGCAATTTCAGATTTGTTAATTTTCACATGATGTCCATGATTTGATTGAAATACAGGAAATCTCAAATCGTACATTAGAATCCCACATTTCTGATTTATGTATCCCACATTTGGTTGCTGAGTTTTGTCTTTTGTTAGTTGAGTTATCTGCTCAAGAGATTCGAAATTTGCCAATTTACATAAACCAAAAAAGTCAAATTAAATGGTTAATTTTATTAAATATTTTATTTTTCACTCAGCTGAGTTGCCCGCAAAAGTGATTCAAAATTTGGACCAAGGATTTGACAATCCCGCATTTTTACGTTCAGGTTCTGAATTTACAGTAGCTAAGATCATGGATGGAGTAAAGCTGCATTGTATAAATTAGTTCTAGCTATATCCAAGATGCCACTTTTATCTCAATATGTATAAAAATCACCATCTGTGTTTCATGATAGTTAAAGTATTCCTTATATACCTAGAGTATTAACTATCATACCTAGCATACATAGAGTATTACCGGCCTTGAATTAAATGGTATAATGTACAGTAGTTTTCAAACCTGATGTGATAAACAAAAAAATCTCAGTCTAAAAATGTCACAACCATAGTTTTCCCAGGTGTGGCTCAGCCAAAGCGCTGCTACCCAAGGAAACCCAGCCCAAAGCCCTGCCCGCTTGAAGCAATCATAGATTTAAATCTAACAATTGATCACAAGTTGGTGATGGCATGGGAAATTAGGTCCAAGTGGGGTGCGGATGCCCCACACCCAATTTCTCCTACTTTGACCTGCTGGTCTAAAAATCCTGACCTCAAGAGGTCAGGTAACAGCTTACAGAACCATCATTGGTGGTATCTGTAAGCTGTCTAAATATTATCTTCAAGGAGGCCACCTTATGAAGATGCACCCAAAGGTTTTAAGTAACAATTGTCCCCACCAAACTACCTTAGTAGTTTGATATTTTATCCTCAATAAATATCTTGCCTCAATGATTCACTTATTTCAATATTTCCCAATCAGATGTGTAATAACCAGATTGCTAGATTCTGCCTTTTCACCTCTGCAATTTCCTGGGAATCTTCCTCCTCCTGCTGAAATAATCCCTGAACTCCGCAAAATTGAATGTGAACCTATCTATGCTGCTGATTCCTTGACTCTGAGCCAAATTAAGGTCTTCCTGATGTACCTGTGCATAATCTTCTACTGCACCTTTCTTTATTCACTCTTCAAGGGTTACCATTTCCAAGTAAACACACACTGTCTCCTCCTCATTGGTAATGTCATCCTCATCTGGGTGTACATTCCCCAGTTGATCGATTATGACAAGCTCTCACTCTACTTCACCCTGATAAAAAACAAAATGGAAAAGTCAGGGAATTTATATTAAATTACAATAGATTTGGATCTACTTTGATTCTGCTTTTAGACTGGGTTGTTTTCATTTTTAGACTGAGATTTTTTGTTTATCTCAGCAGGTTTGAAAATTACTGTAGTTTAGACTTAATGCTTAGGGTTCAAAGTACCTTACATTTCTATATACTTCGGCATCTTCAAGGGATATCGCCTTGTATCTTAAAGTAGGAAGGGATGCCAAATTTCTCACCGCTTTTGAAATCATTTTGTGCTGGGGATCAGCTCTATAAATCCATTTATAACGGGTTCCCATAGTTGGAAGATATTCCCCAGTTAATAGCTCTAGAGCGGGGTCACATTGCATGGGATCACTGATTATATAATTGGTTTGGCTAGAGATGCTATAAACGATGTAGATTTAAGATTATTTATTGGCCCCTGTATGTTTTCATATTTAGATATACAGTTCCAGAGCGATGTTGATTATGCGATTATTAATTATATTTCGGCGTAATGTATATGCTGGATCCCTTGATGAGAGCTAAATGCATCTGAGCTCAGCCGATGTACCAGTACTCCAGGGTGATGCAGATATGACGCTTAATCCCGGCGGCCCCAAACTGCTACTTGGTACATCTACGGTTTATGCAGCCCAAGCTAAATAAGATGGCCTGTAAGATAACTTGATTGGGGCGGGATCTGATTGGCATGGTATGGCATCGAGCTCAGCCAATCACGGTAGAGAGGGGTAAGTTTACTGAATGCAAATAGTCAATTGTGGCGTTGATTTCCGTCCTCATTTAAATCACGCCATGGAAGGGTTCGATTTTATGCTTGGATGGGAGTTCACGCCATACCTTTAGGCGGGCGATTAATTTATTTCGTTAATCGAAATGTGGTTATTTGGATTATGAGATGTTGGGACTGGTAATGGGCTCAATTGACCGACAGAACTGATAGGGTTACTTTATTTAATCGGTCAAAAGGTGGAGTGGAAGTTGACCTGTCAGTTTAAAGTCATAGATAAATCGAATTTTGGATTGGTATGCCATAGAAAAATCAAATCAGATCGCTGCTTAATCTAGACAGCCAATTAAATAAAACCGACCATGGTGAATTCGATCTTATTGGCTGTGGGTGCAACGTGATGGTAAGATCTGATTGGTAAAGAGCAATTTCTATCAGCAGCTGACTGAAGGTCTTAAAGCTACAGATCTATTTTGGCTGGGCCAAGCAGAGACCTATAAGCCAGAACAGAAACAAAGTTAAGTGACCTTTATCTATTGCTCCTATCTGCCTTTCTTGCTAGTTAAAGTGTTAAGCAATAACCAACTTCAACTTTAAGAGAAAAGAAAAGACCAACCATGAGCTCCGCCAACAACTCTCGCAGCCCTTTGGTTCTTGGAAAGCGTAAATCGTCTTCTGATGGTAAGCATTTCCTTTAATCGTGTTCTGTCACTAGCTACGCTTTTTCAAGCGTTTTCTCTTACGTTCAGTTTTATAATAAACTTGCCATTTAGTGCCATCTTTAACCCTGAACCAAGGCTCCAAGCCATCAAAAATACCTAAAATTCCCAGCCCAACTTCAAGCATTACTGAAGAAATACCTACTCCTGAAGCTTCTACAATCAAGACCGAAAGACTTCGTTACATTCAGTCGATTGATCTAATTCAAGACATCAATAGTATTTTTAAGCCTTGTAAGTTTCATACATTATTCTTTCTACTCTGGCCTTTGTACTAATTTATCTCAGTCTTTAAATCTTTTGGTCTTGGTGTCAGGGTCACGCTCGAGTATCCCAACCCAAACTACAACGAAAAGTAAGTTCTAAAAGAATGATTGAATATTACAAATACTTATCGTTCACAAAGGTTTTATCTCGTCTTAGCCTACACTGAAGCCTCGGGTGGTACTGAGGTAGATACCGAAGAGTACAATCCCATCCAAGACATCCTTGATACAATCGTCACTGTCTCCGCCCTCTCCATATCCTCCAAGGACCGTAAAAGATTTGGCTCTGAAGATGATGGTCTCTTTCGCAACATCCTTCGCGCTAAAAATAGAAAAGATGGAAAGGCTTTCTTGGAGTGTATTCGAGAATACAACTCGTTAGTCAAGGAAATAAGAGGCCGTGATGGGTTCAAAAGAAACTGCCTTCCTTCACAAGAAGTTTTGGAGCATATCATCTATCAATGCTACGCGAGAGTAGTTTCTCCTGATGCTGACAACCTAACAAACTATAAAGCGTTTTCAAACCAAGTCTACGGGGAAGTTAACTCCTCACTCATTGGTCGGTTCATCAAGCTAGCCAATATCGACAAGAGATCACTTTTTGTTGATATGGGATGTGGTATTGGAAATGTGGTTATACAGATCGCTGGTCAGACTGGGTGTAAAACAGCTGGAATCGAAATCATGGAACTGCCAGCTAACCTATCCAAGTTCCAACGACTAGAATTCATGGCTCGTTGTGAGATGTATCAGCTTCCTTCTCCTAAAATCAAGCTTGTCAAGGGGGATTTCTTAACCCATCCCGACATTCTGGCGCTGCTACCCAAGGCTGATGTTCTACTCATCAATAACTACGTTTTCAAATCTAGCTTAAATCTCAAGATCAAAGATTTGTTCCTCAAGCTCAAGGATGGCTGTCGCATTATTTCTCTCAAGTCCTTTGCACCGATCGACTTCAGAGTCAACTCCCGCAACGCTGGCGAGCCGGAGTCTATTCTGAGGGTAGAAAAATTCGAGTATGGCAGTGACTCTGTTTCCTGGACAGCCAACCCAGGCCAGTTTTTCATCCACACTGTTGACCGTAAACCTTTGCACAGGTTCCTTGAAAGAGCCGGCTCATCGTAGATGCTCTGCAGTCACTGTACAGAAACCATCCTTTTAAAATTTTCCACGAGTTGGTCTCCGTGGGTCTAATAAAACTGACTGATAATCTACTTCTTTTTGCCTTAGCATCTTTTTGAACCTCACAGATAATCCGAATGGCCTTAACATTAAAGATCCTTGACTCTAAATCAACAATAAACTTGTTCCTGTTTACATATAGCCTTGGTTTGAATCCTAAACCGCGACATACCATATTTGGCTCATCATAGTCATCCTTTAATTTGTACCTGCCGTGATCAAAGTATTCTAGTATTTATTTAAATGTGCCAAGCCCAACGAAATATTAATCGAAGGGAAAGACTTGTAATTTATGGGGCTTCAAGCTCAAAACATTGAACAATTCAAAGCTCTTTTTCTGAATCAATGTAGTAAAAACCCTGGTGTCACTATGCCAATCATCAGTTTGCTTACATGCACTGTTGAGATGTTTAAATGCTTCTCATTACTAACCCAATGCTGTATTTTTATCCATATATATGCAAATATATAAAGATGCAATTTTCTAAACATAATCACTTAGAAATAGTCCAACCAAGGCAATACAATTAAGCTTAAATCCTATCCGAAATTACAATTCCAAATTTCCCTTAGTTAACTAATTTTTACTTGCTGTTCCCAAAAAGGCCAGAGAGCTACCCTAATCACATCAAGGGGCCTCGATCAATTATAACCCCCAAATCAGCCCTTTTAAGGCCGGTTAAGGCAACGATCCCACAAACTCGAGCGATACAACTATATTCGATATTTCCCCTGACTATAATATCAACTTGACCGAAAACATGTGCAACAATCACAACCAGCCAGGCCTTAATTGCAGCCACCCCATAGCTTCTATACGTTGATAACTCTAAACCTGTACTCGCCGCAAGAGGTAACTTTTCACACATCTTTTAATGCCAACCCTAATATTTTAGCATATCGATCTATAACTTCTGGAACCCGAGACATACAAAGTTAAACCCCTCGTATTTCTATGACCGTCAGCTCTTTTTATTACAGTGGTTTTCAAAGCTGGGGCACTAAGCGAAACCAGCTCATCTGTGAGCAAGATGAACTCAAACCTAAACAATATCCAAGGATCCGTGTAAAACATACACCCTGTTAACTGGTTTGGTGCATTAATGGGTGAAACGACTTGACAAGCAACTCAGACTACAAGAGAAAAGAGTTTAGATACAGTAGAGATCCACGAAATCACAAAAACATGGGTTCAGCTGCCCTTCAGTGTACATATGTTTACCATGTGAATCGGTGACAGTACACTCAGCCACAGTTGGTCAAATTTCGAACCAAACCCCAAGCAAAATGGCAAGCCGACCCACAAACAAAACCACTCAGTTGTCATGTGAAGTGAGCTGTATATAAGGACGATGCCTAGCTAATTAAAATATAGCACAGGTTCTGAAACAAATTATAAAAACATTGCTCTGAGTGTTTAAATACAGCACAAAATCTGGAGAAATCAGCTGAAAATCAATTTATTGATTACAAAACAGGCCACATAAAGCCAAGGATGACTGGTTAAGATACAAAACCTATAAACAGGCAGTTGGGTGGGTGCATTCTAATCTAGCAACCATCTTAAGATAAAAAGCAAGCTGTAAACCCAGCTCTGCACTTGATTTAGCTTGATCTAGAATTTTTTTCTACAGTAAATGGAAGGGACACAATAACAGAGCGGCAATGCAGCCAGTGCGTTGTTGCAGCTGAACCAATTATAGTTCAGTATCAAGATTGGGGAAGACAAAAGTCCAATAGAATAGACAAGAAATAGGAACAAGATGTAGTTTTATTTAGAAGATAGTGGTTAATATACTAGAAAGAAAGCCACAAACCCATCAAGGAGGATGACATTGCAACAGGATCCAAGTATGGTGTGAGCGGCAAATATCTAATCAAGGGATCAGCGCTTAGAATTAGCAGCACACCTAACCAGGAGATATTACCCATATTTCAACATTGGTGCCAGCGTTTCCAATGTCGTTAGATACATCATAAGGCGTCTCTATGAACACCCCCTGTTTATCATAAGATACGTTGGCAGGCAAAGGCTCAATCTCAGTTGCAACACCCCCTTGCCCCCTGTTTGTTGTCCAGGATCAGGGTCTGCAGAAGATCCAGAAAGTTGTGTACAAAACTTTTCTGGGTGGGTACAATGCAGCAGGGAAGCAATTTCTTGTGATAAAGTTTCTTAGTATTTTCTTGGGCATCTTAAAGCTGGTAGGTGAGGTTTTTGTAGACAGCTGACCCCCTGAAGGGCACAAGATGGTTGGGTTCAAGTTTTACAGAGTTGGGGTTGAGGGTATAGACAGGTTCACCTACCCCATAGCAGGCTTCAAGGTGTCTTGCTGTCGTGAATCATGATATCCATGCTCTTTTGATTTTGCCTTTAGTGGAGTGGCATTTCGAGTGCAAAATCTTTCAGTTCCCCTTTTCAAATTAAAATGAGGGTTGGCCCAACTTGGGTGAAGGGCTTATTTATCTTCCAAATGGTGACATGAGTGATCCTCAACCCACTTATGAGAGTGGCCAGTGATCTACCTGTCCTGCTACCAGTTTGTGGTAAACAGTTGTCATATAAGAATTGATTAGATTCACCTCACAAAATTTAAGCTCCATCCACACTTTCTCTTGGTGTTTATTTTTGTACTTCAGTTCTGTCTCCCTAGTTTTGGCTAGAGGAGATTTCTGATAATTGTCATTTCCAGGGCCTTAAGGTAGATTCCTTATTCATCCCTGAAGACCAACCTCTGGCTTAGTACCAACCCAATCCTACTGTTGGGATTTCCCATTATGTCCCTTGGCCCCGCCCAAGTACACACCACTTGCCGCCCCCTTGGTCTGTTCCTGATTAATGTCACAGGTCTTGGTCTGCCACTGGACTAAGGAGTGCATAGTGTTGAGGGGTGGTTTGTCCGGGACTGTTGATTTTAACTTGCACTGGTCCTCCCTGTCACACCATCAGGGGTGCCAAAGGCTAACCCACTGGGGCTGGATCCTGTGCCACAATTGACCCTAGCCCCCAAAATAAGTGATGCATCTGGAATATGATACGCCCAAGCAGTGGTTGTGTGACAGAGGGGGGCTAAACTAACTAAGTTTGGCTCCCATCCTGGTGAAACAAACCACCAGGATGCCATCCAGTGAAGAACTGGGATGGCCGCTTGGAGAGGGGACCACAGGGAGGACACCAGGGACAACTGAGGGAAGTAGGCGTTCAAGCCCATCAGTATCAGGCCGGTGAGCAACCAAGGAGTGCGGGTAGGAGCGGGAGAGGATATCTTGGAGGGACCAAGGGGTACTGAGGGACTCAGAACCACGCTGGGGAGGGGGCGCATTGGAGGCATGGCTTCTTCTGAGACGGGTGAGGCATGATCCACTGTGCTCAAATCCAAGTCATCACACGTCAGGCTCTTGACCACAGTCTTTCCTGAAAAGAGAAGGCCGCTGGGGAGATCTCAAAGACTGGAGGGATCTCTACCTACAAGTCTGGCAGACAAAGAGATTTTTCCCCACAAGTTGGGGGAGGTGGACCACAAAAGTATCAAGAATAGAGCCAGGGAGAAAACCACAAGCTTAATTGCTGGGAGTATCATAGGAATATTCCTCACAAAATTTGGAGTAGGATAGTATATTTTTCTGACAAAAATCAGGCAGAACAGGGGCTGGTAGGGTATACTTAGCAAAATAGAGCCAAACTGTAATAGAACGGGTCCAGAGAGCTTTACGATGGTTGTGAGAGGCTTGGCAAGAACGGCAAGTAAGAACGGGTTCAAAAACAATGATTTTAAAGGAAATTTCAGAATAAAAATAGATTTTATAAAGAAAATCAATTAAAAATACTGAGTTTGAACTCTAGTTTTGGAAGCAAAAGCAAAAAGGACAACAACTAAGTAAATCAACCCTAGTATAGGAGGCCAGGAGAGAAGCCACATTTGAAACCGGCTAGTATAAGGTAAGCTTGAAGCCAAAACTAACACTTTAATTCTTAGGGCTGCTGAAACACAGACTGGGTTCCTGGCAGCAATAAAATTTAAAATTTAAGTTGCAAAACACCAAACTTTAATGTATTTGAAAAATAGACAAGCAGGGGACTGAAAGTCCCCTTGCTTGATTAAAAGGAATGGCTTGCAAACAAAACTGATCACATGACAGTGGGCTCTGAATCCAATTGGCTGGACACAAAACTTTGCTGGGCAGGAGCAGGAAGACTGGAGGGTTTCATTCTAATTTCTGTGGCCGGATCTGATTGGCTGGAGGAAGTGCTGGTCATTTGGAATTCACTCATGCAGTTTAGTGTTGATGTGGCAGCCTCTGATTGGCTAGCTCTAATAGTTTTCAGAAGTGGACAACACCACACTAATAGGTAGTCTAAATTAACCAGTGTTTCTTCCCAGGAGGGAGCCACCAAAGGCAAAGGGTCCGCAGGGTAGACTAACACAAACCTCTCATCAACCGTGTGAGCTAAATCATTTAAAAAATGGAGGGGTTTGGCAGGCGTTTTTGAGCCTTTCTTGGTACAACAAGGGAAGATTGCACAATCCAAAGCCAGAGGTGGCAGTGAATTTACAGGTTGAGTGCTCCTGGGACAGCTTGGCAATTAAATGGACCATTGAACCATTGAGTTGTTCTACTTGCCTGTGGGGTTGTGGATGATATGGCATGGTGACTATCTGTTTCTGTCAGGAACCAATTCCTGACATGATTAATTATCCCCAAGGGATTGTTAAATTGTTCACAATTATGGTTTAGGATTTCCTAAGGACATCCCACCAATTTCCCTGATTATTGTTTCACCTCCAGGGTATTGTGAAACTCTATATTATTCATTACCAACACCCAACTGCAATGTTTCACACTTGTGATCAACTGAGCTCAACTCCTTGCTCCTGATATATAATAGATGTGATTGAGATCTCCTGATGTTAGTCCTTATTGTTATTTAAGTGAATAATGCCCTTCCTTGATTCTTGTTTGTTTAATAAAACCTTTATTCTGTTCCCAATTCCCAGATTTACTGCTTGCTACAATAGTTGGATATAGGAAACCTAGCTAGTGCCTAGAATGCTTACTACTAATATTGGTGGTGGCTTGGGTGTATTAGCTTTGCTACTATGTATGACTCTCTTCTTGATCTCCTACAACACTGACTTGGTACTCTTGGTTGTGATTCCTGCTATGAAGAATGTGAGTGCTACTGCTGGGTTGATGAAAATGGCCACCTTGCCTGAAACCAATATGAAATACTGGATGGAGTACAGAGACCTTATTCTGGTGAAGTGGGCCCCTGACAGTATCAGGGCATTCTTCACACAATATGATTTAATGACATTACTCACAAGCTCAGACCCGCTGTCTGTGATGAGTTGCTTATAGCAGCCAAAACATGCCACAATCTATTTGCCAATGAGCCAGGTGATGATGGTGGCAGTGTGATTAGTGGTTGCCCAAGCTACAAGCCAGTGTGTAGAGTAGTCAATGGCAGTAATGATGTACCTCTTTACTAACTTATCCTATGGCAGAGGCTATACAATGTTGAGAGCCTATTGTTCAAAGGGCACCATGGCCTTGATGAGCAACACTGACTTTGGTGGAGAAGATTTAGACTATTTTTCTCACATAGAATGTGAGAGAGGGGGGCTAAACTAACTAAGTTTGGCTCTCATCCCGGCAAAACAAACCACCAGGATGCCGCCCAGTGGAGGACTGGGACAGCCGCTCAAAGGGGGGACCACAGGGAGGACACGGGGGACAACTGAGGGAAGTAGGCGTTCAAGCCCATCAACATCAGGCCGGTGAGCAACCAAGGGGTGCGGGTGGGAGCAGGAGAGGACACTTTGGGGGGCACAAGGGGTACTGGATTGCTCTGGACCACGCTGGGGAGGGGAGGCATGGAAGACACGTCTACTTTGGAGGCGGGCAAGGTGGGATCCACAGTGTTCAAATCCAAGTCATTGCACGTCAGGCTCTTGACCACAGCCTCTCCAGAAAAGAGAAGACCGCTGGGGAGATCCCAGAGGCTAAAAGGGTCTCTACCCACAAGCTGGGCGGACAAAGAGATTTTCCCTCACAAGTCTGGGGAGGTAGACCACAGAAGCAGCAGGAACAGAGCCAGGGGAAAACACCACAAATTTAATAGCTGGGAGTATCATAGGAATATTCCTCACAAAATTTGGAGTAGGATAGTATATTTTTCTGACAAAAATCAGGCAGAACAGGGGCTGGTAGGGTAATCTTAACAGAAGGCAGAAAATGAGCAACAGAGTGGGTCTGGGCAGCTTTACTATGGTCTCGGATGCCTTGATAGTAACAGCAAGCAAAAGCAGGTTTGAAGACAAAAATTTTAAGTGAAAATTCAAAATAATAATAGAGATTATAGTGAAAATCAATTGAAAATTTTAAGTTCAAACTCTGTTTTTGAAAGCAAAAGCAGAGAAGACAACGACTAGGTAAAATAACTCTAGTATAAGATCTCAGATAAGAAGCTGGGTTTGAAACCGGTTGGCACAAGGTAAGCTTCAGAACAACGACTAACACCACAATCTTTAGGATGTAGGAACTCAAAACCAGGTTCCCAACAACAAAAAAATTAAAATAAAGTGCAGATGGCTCCAAAACTTTTAATATTATTGGAAATAGACAAGCAGGGGACTGAAAGCCCCCTTGCTAGGTTAAAAGGAATGGCTTGCAATGATAGTGATCACATGACAGTTGGACCTAGATCCAATTGGCTAGGAGAAAAACTTTGCTGGATAGGGTCAGAGGGATTGGAGAGTTTTACTCTAATTTCCACAGCTCCACCTGATTGGCTGGAAGGCATCCCAACCATTTCAGATTCATTTGATTTTCTGGTTGTTGATTTGGCATTATTTGATTGGCTGTTCCTGATAATTTTTAAGAGAGGGCGACACCATGATAACAAACAATTCAAATTGATCAGTGTTTCTTTGCAAGCCGGGGCAACCAAAGCAAGGGGATCTGCAGGGTAGGCCAGAACAAATCTCTTATCAACAGTGTGAGCTAAATCTTCTAGGTATTTTAATAGCTTGGCTGTTGTTTTTGGCCCTTTTTTGGTGCGGCAGAGGAAAACGGTTTGATCCAAAGACAGAGGTGGCAGTGAATTTACATAGAAAACAAGTTTCAAGGAGATCCAGAATATCCTGTCACATATGTGGCCACCTGTCAGGGATCCATCCTGAAGTAGGTTCCCGAGAACTTGAGGTCAGAAAGCCCACAGGCCCAGAAGGAAGGGCCCATCACAGAATGTGAGCTAACTTTACAATATAAAAGGTTGATTTCCCAAGTAAGACCCAAGGACCATTGGTGGGCAACATAGAGTCAACCAGGTTGGTGAGTGTTATGTAGAGGACACCAAATATTTGAGTGGAGGTTGATTCAGCAGTGATCATGCATTTTTGCAGGCATTTGGGCTGTAGGTTCACAGGTGGGGACATGGGCACTAAGTAGGCAGGCAGGTAGCTATATTTGTTGTGAAATAGTAGGGACTGCTTGGTGTACCAGGTACCTTCATGTTCAATGAGTTCAGGTTCTCTGGTTCTGGCTTTGGGGTTGGCTACAGTAGTTTTAAAAGCTATGGCAACAACCAAAAATACCTCAGATTTAAACAAAATGATTTCTGATTTAAACAAAATACAACTATCAGGTTAAAATATACACTCTTTTAACAGGGATTTTTGGCGTTAATGGGTGAAATGGGTCAACACAGCAAAGAAGTGCTCACACACAAAGCAAAAAAATTTAAAATACAATCTGAAATACATTGATTCACAAAAAAATTGATGTGAGTTGACTTTTGGTGTACATATGTTTACTATGTGAATTGGTGACAAAATACACCCAAGCGTGGTGAGTCAAAACTCAAACCAAAAACAAAACACAATAGCAACTCACTATGTAAACAAAATCACTCAAATGTTGTGTGCAATGGATTGTAATCAAGAATGATACCAAGGTATCAAAATAGGGCACACAATCTGAAACACAATATTTTAAAATATTGTGTTGGGTGTTTGAATTTGGCAGTAAAATCTAGGAAAATGGGTGGATTTTTTTTGAGTATTCTAAAATGTGTGTTGTAAAACCAAAAACAACTAATTAAGAAACAAAAAAACTATATTTGGGATATTGGGGGGAATATTAATTAAATATCTATATTCAGATAAAAGCAAAAATTAAAACTAGGGAGTAACTTAATTGAACTTTATTTAATATTTTATTAAATTTTAAAATGGAAGAAACACAACAACAGAGTACCAATACACCTGTTGTGCGCTGCGGTTGCCCCTGTGGGTCAAAGAATGGAATTAGTGCAACCCAAGTGCCTACTCAAGAAGGAGACAGGAGAGGAGAGTTCCATAGTGAAGCTGCACTGACACAGCCGGTTCAAGGAGCACAAGCTGCTAGGGTGCGGAGCATAAACCCTAGGGTCCCCAAGCTGCCCCAGAAGCCCACCAATGTTACCTTCACCAAGAAAGTTAGAAACAAGGAGGTAGAACTTACTCTGTATGTGTTTGACGTTGTGTATCAGCAAGAGTTGGTCCCGTCAGCCATGCTGGAGAAGGTGAAGCCTGTAATTGACACTAGCTATGAGCCCCATGTCAGTGATGGCAACCAGGAAGAGGACAAGGAGCCTGAGTTCTATAGGACCACAGAGGGGCAGTTAGTGTTAAAGAAATTTTCTGCGTTCTACACCAAGGTACCCATGTCCTGTGTTGTGCCCAATTCCAACAAGTCAATCCCCACTGCCAAAACGCCCGCCCAGAAGTGCATCCCCAATATCAAACACATCAGTCTGCTTAAGCAAATGTGGGAATCTAGTGATTAAAAGACAACTGTGGCTCTTGTTGAGGTAGATCCCAAGTACGCCTCAAAGACATTCAACAAGATCATTGATAATGGCTGAGTCCTTGCCGCGGAGAAATCCTTGCACATGTCAACCATGCTCTCCAAGGAGCACAAATGGACAATCTGCCAGTGGATAACCCAGAACTGCCATCTTAAAATGGAAAATATACAGGTCATGGTCAAATCTACTTTTGGGGCTGAGGCTTCCATTTCCTTTTACTACCATCTGCTGAAGAAGATGCGCTTTTCCTGAAAAAAGCTCGGGGTATCTCCGTACAATTATAGTAGTCCAGCCAACATTGACATCCGGAAAAAATAGACAGAGGCGCACACTGCCCTCAAAGCAAGGGGGACAATCAAAGTTTACTATATTGACAAATCAGTTTTGCCTCGTCTATGCGCAATGTATATGACTATGTCCCCAAATGCTCCAATGATGGGATGGCTCAGCGTGCTGCAGTCTGCGCCACAGCCTACTCAATGGTGGCTCTCCTTGGTCCAAAGGGGGTTGAGCTATACCAAATGATACTGGGCTCCCACAACAGCCGTACCTTTCTATCATTTTTCTCATTGGTCCAGGAGCACCTGAGGCGCACAAGCTGGGCTTCACCAATGTAATTGTGCTGGACAATGTTGGTCTCCACAGGGTGGCTGATATTCTTGAGGAATTCCCAATGATTGACACCAACAGCGCAGTGGGCCCCCAGCAATTGGCCACAGAAAATATGCGCCTTTTCTTCCTCCCCACCTATTTGCCCTTCCTAAATCCATTGAGGAAGTCTTTGGGTGGTTCAAGAAAGTTGTCAAGCAAGGGACCCCAACTGGGACCAAGGACCTGATTAATTTGCCTTAGGCCGGGATCCACACCCTCCCAGCTGAGACTGTGGCCAAATTCTATGGCCACGCTGATTTTTTCATCCCCGCGTGCCTTGCCAAACAGCCAATCAACTAAAGGCTTAGTGTGTCCAACTTTTTTTATATTCTCTAATTTACTATTTAAGATTTATTAATTATCATTTTATATTTATGTCAAAACAGCAGGCTTGACCCGCCAGCAAGGTTCCAAAAAAGCGGGTTTGTGACCTGCAATCTGATTACCCGGCCACTCAAAGTCAGACTGGGAAGTCAACTCAAATTACCAAATCCAACAACATGAACAGATGATGATCCCTTACAATGAATACCTTGTTTTGGTGCTTGACTCATTACCAGGATCAAGCCACCCCCTTCTTCCATCCAACTATGTTATCAACAATCATGTTCCTACTATCCATTGATTCACTATGACTATTTAACTGCTATCTCACAATAAAGATTATTATCTAGCTTCTAAATATTTTCCCCTTAACTCTGCTAAAACAGCACAGTTACAACATTTAGAAGCTTCTAAGCCCACAATCAAATTTGGCAGGACCATCAATAGAGGTTATTAATTTATTTATTTTATATTAATTTTTTATTATGCCATCTGAGGTTATCCTAAACACTTGAAACTGGATTATACAGATATATTTATATCACTTTTGTCAAATAAATATAAAAGTCAAATTAAAAAAGTTAAATTTATAAGGTATAAAGTAGAATTATATTTTATTAACATATATTATTATGCTTTTATGAAAACCTTCTCTGGGATTTATTTCACAGAACTTGTTTGCTAAAATAAGAATTATAAAAATTATTTATAATAAAAATAATCTAAAGTGTAAAGATATTTATTGGAAAAGAGAGTTTTAAGGGCCCCTGTAATGGTTTTGGCGGTATGTACCCACCCCGCAATGAAGGTGGCGCACAACCTCCACTGCCACACTGTGAACGGTGGATACACCCTTATTGAAATACTCCTTCCTGCTGGTGAAAGGCAGTAGGGTCAGGTGGGAGTGAAGCAGCATCTTTTCAGGCAGGTCTGCAAACCTTTATATCCCAGCCAGGACCAGGGTGTCCTGGATCACATGGTCAACCTAGTTGTATCAAGGGGGATCTTTTTCCCATCCAGGGCAAGCCTGGCCTCATCAATCTCTAGGAGGACCCCTTCAAGATCCTCTACTGACACACTAATCCCAAAGTAAAAGAGATACCCCAGGTAAACCACCAGATAAAGCCTTTGCCCAGAAAAGGCTTTAGTAAACTTGCACAATTTATTAAACACTGCGCTTATTTTTTTCTCATGTTTTGTTTTAGAAAAGATGATATCCATCACCAGAGCACCCCATCTTGTTGGCACTCCAGTCCAGCCTAAAGTCTGTCAGGAGGATCTTAGTATTCTTTACAGCTATTGCATGCAACAGCCAATTTACCTACTACACGCTCAAACTTCTCCAACAGGTAAGATATGTTGTGCTTCACCAGGAAGCAGAAGTAAGCAGCCACATGTGCCCGGCCCATCTCTGGTATATTCTTAAATGGGAGTGTGCCAGGACTTCCCAAACAAGCTCAATGAGTTTACACAGTAAAATCTACTAAGAACCACTGGGTCCAGGCGGATCAGTTGGGCATCCTTGTAGGCAGTAACCCCCCACTCAGATGCCCCATTGGCATGCATTAGCTCAGCCAATGTCTCCTGTGACATCAGAAAAGTACCATGAACACGGTCATCCAGCTTGCACAAAACAGAAGGGGATAATAAATAGCTGCTTTGCCACATGATTGACGTAATTGGCATAGAAGGTGGGGGGACAAAGGGGACCAGGACCCAGCGGAGTTCACTGTCTACGTTCTCTAAAAAAGACAAGTATTTGGAAATTTTTATTAATTTTATTTTTAGGTTACCTTTGCGGGTTTCCTCCTTGCCTGCGGCTTTGGCAGGCTTCACAATTATTGGCCCAAGCAATTGCACCAGCAATTTGGTGGCCTTGGTTCTTGTGTGTTTTTCAGGTTTCAGGTGGGCATACATTTCAGGGCCGTTGGCCCAGACAGACGGCACAGAGGGGGCAAAGGACTTGAATCAAAGGCCCTCAACCACCGTCTTCTGAATGTTTAGTAAGCGCTCAATTGTCTTCTCAGGGGTGTCTGGTATTTTGGTCATAAGGGTCTTTTCTGACACCTTTTTGAGTTTATCCCCATAAGGATGGCCGCTTTCACTTTTGCCTTGACCTCACGGTCAATATCTTTAAATTTGGAAATCACTGAGCCAAGGTCTTTGAGTAGTTTTCAAGTTCTTTAATATTATTTTTTTACTAAACTTTTCATATGTTTTTATAGCTTTCACCCCAATAAAATCTATATTATTCTGATAATTTTGTCTCTTTGTTTATCCTTGTTTGTTTCCTATTTACTACAATATCCCATCTTTTACCTGCTGTGTATATGTTTTACGCTTAAATCAATATGTGCTGTTTGCTTTATGTCGGCATTGTTTCCTTAATTGTCATATTATTTTTGGCACTTTTCACAGCCCCCTGTGTTAATGATAATAGCAATTTGATGGTTGTCAAAATTTGAATTAGAAAATTATAGGTTACTTGTGTTTAGTTAAAGTTGTTACTGATCCAAATTCAAAGCCTTAATATAAACTTTAAGCCAATCAGGAGCCAAGTGATAAAGTGATAGTTGTGACATATAGGGTCATTCAATAGTTCTTTGGTGCATGTGTGCTAATTAATATGATTGGCTGGTTGTTTTGCTATTGTGTGCCATTGCTAATGTGGCAAGGTGTTGGTGGACTAGTGCTCAATCAGCAGATGGGTCAACACTAGTTGTTGTGTTCTGAGGCGCGGCACAGACACACAACAGGGAATCCTAACTTTAGAAATGGATTCGTACTAAGTCTTGATTAGATGACAGGGAAGAGAATAGCGTTTAACTTGCAGCCCTGGAAGAATAATCTCTACTAGTTGTGGCTAGAGAGAGGCGCAGAAGTACAGAAGACACAAAGACAAAAATGTGAATAGAACTTAAATTTTATTGGTGAATGTGAAATGGAACATATAGTGGTTGAGAATACCACAAAACACTACCAGGACGGTAGGATCACTCGCCACAAGCATGAGTGGGGGAAGTGAGTTACGCAGAGTCAGGAAGCTGAACAATCATACTTCCTGAAGCAGAAGCTAGTTCATTTGAGAGTCAAACACAAAAGCAAGAGATTCGTCTTTGAAATGGCCCAACAAAGGCAAAATCAAAACATGGTGAGTGCCGTTATTCATGACACTGCCCCCCTCTAGATTGGCCTTTGGGAAGTGATACTTGCGGAGAAACTTGGCGTGTACACAAGCAAAAGGGAGAACACCAGAGAGGAGCTTTACAGTGTACTCAGATCCTTGTTTGAAAGTTACCTCTAAAGGGCCAATCCATAGGGAGTCCAGTTTGTGCGCGCGCCCACCCACACAGTGTTGATAGTATAGGACATGGTCACCAACAGCAAACTCAGGCAAGGGGGAGCGCCCAGTGTTGTCAGGAGAGAGCTCGAGCATCTCAGTCTTATATGCAGAAGTGTAGGCAGTGGCCTGTATATCAATGATGCGGTTGACTAAGTCTTTGATGTGATTGTCAGGGTTCATGGCCTTATCAGAGGAGAGTAGGGGAACTCCCAAGAGTGACAGAGTGGTGGCTTCACGCCCATACAGCATGGCAAAGGGGGAATACCCTGTGACCCAATGTCTGCTCAGACAATAGGCAAAGAGGGCAGCAGGAAAGTATAGATCCCAATTGGCAGTGTCAGAATAGGTGAGTTTCCTCATGATAGAAACCAGTGTTGAGTTGGCACGTTCAACTGCCCCATTAGTGGAAGGATTATAGGGGGCAGAGAAAGACTGGTGAGTTCCTAGAGCTTCAACAACAGAGGTTACAAGTTTGGCATTGAAGTTGGTTCTGTTATCTGATAACAGCACTTGAGGGCAGCCATGGCGGTAGAAAATATCCTGCAGCAGGAAGGCAGCAGTAGTCTTAGCAGTGATGTCTTTAGTAGGGCAAGCTTCTACCCACTTTGCTGAAGTGGTCAACGGCAATTAGGACAAAGCGGCATCCAGAGTGTGAGCGGGGGAGAGGACCTACAGCATCAATGCTGACAGTATGAAATGCGTGTTGAGGGGGAACCAATTTGAACTCATGAGAAGCAGCTTGGGGCCTCTGGAGTTGGCAGTCATGGCAACTAGCTATGACATCTGGGATCAACAGGCAAAGATTCTCCCAGAAGTAATTCTTCTGAAGCCAGTCAAAGGTCTTGGCTATGCCTCCATGGCCAGTCTCTTTATGAGCCTGTGACACCAAAGAGAGACAAAGACTGGGACACACATATGGCAGATATTGACCCCACACCTTCTTGAAGAGTTGGTTGTTGCATATGAGGGTATCTTCAGACATTTTGGTCAAGGCAAGTTGAACCTCTTCTGTCTCACTTTCCCAGGAAGAAGGGTAACCAATTAACTTGTACAGGTGGTCTGCCTCAGCAGAATGTAGGGCAAGGATGGGCATTTGGGATAGCCCGTCAGCGTTCTGATGTTGAATCCCGGGGCAATGGAGCACAGTGAAGTCATAACCTTGAAGGCAGAGAGCCCATCTGGCTAAGCGTCCTTCAGGCTCCTTAAGTTGTTGTAACCATTTGATCAAAGCGTGGTCAGTGACGACAGTGAAATGGGTACCATACACGTAGTGGCGGAATTGTTTGACTGCATGCAGCACAGCAAGACACTCCTTCTCTGTAACACTATAATTCTTTTCATGCTTATTCAGCACACAGGAAGTATGGGCTACAGGGTGGTCCACAACTTCATTGTTGAGCTGAGCTAAGATAGCCCCAATAGCAAGGTCACTAGCATTGATGTACAAGATGAATTCCTTATTGTAATTGGGATACACTAAAATGGGTGCTTCTTTGAGTTTCTGTTTTAGAGTCTCAAAGGCTTGCTGTTGGCTGGCAGTCCATTTGAAGGGGACATTACGCAATAGTTGGACCAGGGGTTTGCTAGTATCAGCAAAATCAGGGATGAATTGTCTATAGTAACCCATCATGCCCAGAAAGACTTGTACTTCTTGGAGGTTGGTGGGTGGAAGCATTTTGTCAATGGCTTCAACCTTCTTGGTCATTGGACAAATTCCCGTTTGGGTTACTTCATGGCCCAGAAATTCAAGGCACTCTTTGAAGAAAGCACACTTAGAAGGCTTTAACTTGAGGCCAGCTTCTCAGATCTTTATGAACACCTCTTTAAGATGGGCTAGGTGATCAGTGAAAGTTGCGCTGAAGACTGTTATATCATCTAGATAGACTAAGACACACAGCAACTTCAAGTCATGCAGGATGGAGTCCATGGCCCTCTGGAAAGTTGCCGGGGCATTACAGAGCCCTTGCGGCATGCAAGTAGGTTCAAACAATCCTTCTGATGTGATGAGTGCAGCCTTCTGACGGTCTTCAGGAGAGAGGTCAACTTGCCAGTAGCCAGACGCCAAATCCATGGCAGAGAAAAACTTAAAACCTCCAAGGCGTCAAAGGGCATCATCAATGCGTGGTAAGGGATAGTAATCTTTCTTGGTTAGAGAATTCAACCTTTGATAGTCCATCACAATCCGGTGTCCACCATCCTTTTTCTTTAAGATGAGCAGAGGAGAAGCCCAGGGACTTTGAGAGGGAGCTAGAAGTCCAGCATCCAGCAGTTGTTTGAGCTCCTTAGAAACCTGCGCATCTTCCACTTGGCTGCAGCAGTATAGCTTGGCACAAAAGGGGGAGCATCTCCTGTGTCAATCTGATGTATCACACCTTTGGCTAGCCCATAATCAGTACTATCTTTAGCAAAGATGTCTGAGAACTGGTCTACTAAATCAAGCACCTCTTTCTGTTGAACCGGGGACAACTGAGGGAAGTCTTGGGCAGTGAACAGGGATAGGACTTGAGGCTTGTCTTTGGGTAGATTAAAGTCTTGAAACGTTCCAAAAGGGTGAAGAGACAAGACGTCTGGAGCATTTAACAACTTTCCGTAACCAACAACCTGTCCTCTGGATACAGTCATGGGAAGCACAGTAAGGTTGGTAACTAGTAATTGAACGGGATCCTTGTGGGAAACGTCTAGAATTCCAGGACAAAGGTAAGGCTTGTTCCGCCCCAGCAAAGGAGGGGAGTACAGCTCTAAGAAAGTCCGCTCAGGTAGTTCATATGATATCTGTGAGTCTATGATAGCCTGAGAGCCTGGGGGGATGGTGATAGCAGACGTGGCCATGAGAGGGATTCCCTCAGTTGCAGGACAAGTCATGGGAGGACACTTCATGTTGATGGAATGGGTTCAATATTTTAGGGAGAAAACCCCAGTGGGGTACTCCAGAGTACATGTCTTCAACTGTTTACCAAGAACTTTGATGGGCTCCTAAAAGATTAGAGGGACTTTGTAACCTAGGATAGAAAGATAGCCATCCTTTAGGTTGATGATCCCATTATATTCCTGAAGGAATTGGGTACCAACCAAAAGGTCATAGCTCTCATTTTCTAGAACAACAGCCGGCGCAGCCAACAGGAGTTTACCAAATTGCATTGGTAAGGCAGAGTAAGCACTAATGGCGCAAGTCATGGAGAGACCAGCGGTACCATAGGATTGATGGTAGTTGAGATCAGGGGCCAGCTTAAGTTTCTTCATCAGTTTAGAAGAAACAACGTTGACAGGAGAACCAGTATCCAGGACAGCTTTGATCTTGACCTTTTGGATAGATATCTCTACTTGGGTGGTGTGGCGTCCAAAGGGTGGCAGAACAGCCAAGATATCCTGTGCCTCAGCTAGTTCCTTGTCCCATTTCTCAATCATGCATTGTAGTCCTGGAAACTCCTTATATACAGTTTGGAGAGGGAGTGAGACAGATACATTCTTGAAAATGGCGTCTGCAACTTCAGCAGCTTCCTCTGATGATTCCACTAATAAAGGGGACCGTTTTGCCTGAGTAAGATAGGGGCAGGAGACAACTGCTTTGGCCTCAGACAAGGGCTTGGTGGTAGTTGTAGTCTTCCCAGATTGTAGCTTGTAGGGAATGGCAATAGTCTCATGGACGGCAAGAACAGAATACCTGTATGCATCATGGTCTTCAACATCAGATTCATCCACATCAGAATTGTCAGAAATGTCATGGAACAGGAGGAGGATAGGAGGAGCTTCATCATCAACAGGCTCAGAGTCAGTAGCAGGCGGGGGTGTAGGAGGAGACTGGGAAGAATTGTCAAACAAGAGCGTCTCTGCCTCTAGGTTGACTGTTCTTTTCCTGACTGATCCTTGGGATCAGCTCCTTCAACCCGCAGATTGGTGCAGACGCAAGAGTGGTGGCCTATCTGACTGCAGTTGTGGCAACCTTGACGTTGAGGAGGATTTTGGGAGTTAATATTGAGGATATGAGGGCTGCAAGAAGAGGAGCCAGAGTTGGAAGCAGCACAACTTTCCCGAACAACTGCCCCAGAATGGGTAAGATGCATATCTTGGAGAAGTGTCTTTATACTTTTCATGGAGGACAGCATAGCCTTGTGGGCCTTGAAATGGAGGCATAGGAGTTTATTCACCTTGAGGGCCTGGGTGCAGGCCATATATGCTTCATGCGCCGTCAATTGTCTGCTTGTTATTAACTGTTGTCCCTCCATGTAAAATCTGTCAGCAAATTCAGCTAATGTCTCTTTGGGCTTGAAGGATATGTGCATGAAAGCATCCTTTTTCACCTCCAGGCTAAGATCACCACCAAACTTGTCAATCAGGAGCTGTTTCATGTCCTCCCAGGTCTCAATGGAGGGCAGCTCTGGTACAACTACCTCTTGACAGGTCGGGTGTAGGCAAGTCAGAATGTGTTCCTTCTTAACCTCATCTGATGCTTGCCTCATAGCAGTCTCATAAATAGTTAAGAAATCTGCAATAGTCGAGGTTTTAGGATCAAAGACTTGCTTAAAAGTAGGCTTGAAGTGTGCCTCAGGAGCTGGACCACCATTGCTGCTATTGAGTACATTTATGCGCGGGGAGAAATCAGCTTCAGATTTGGAGGGGGGTTGTCTAGCCCACAGTTGTCAATCACTTTCTTCAAGGGTCGTCAGAGTCTCGGTGGTTCTGGCACCCGTAGTGTTGGCTAGAGCAGTATGTTGCTCAGTAACATCTAGGCATTGTCCTTGGGTAGTGACAACCATGGAGAGCTCAGCCAGTTGCAAAGTAGGGGATGGCCCCACTGATAGGCAAGAGGCAAATCTGTTGTTTACCAAATTGATCAACTCACTCATCTACTGTATGTCCCTGTCCAACTCAGGCTGGTCTCGTTTCAAATGATCCACCTCATTAGCTAGGGCAATCAACTCTCTGGCACAGTGGATTTGAGGAGCCCCCGCCAAACCAGGACAACAGCCATCCTCCTTGTTAACCCCAAGTGGACTAGCAGCAGCCGTTACTACCTCACGTAAAGCAGCAACTTCTTGCTGTAGTTCCGCGACCTGAGCAGTCAGCGCAAGAACCTGGGGATCAGGTTGAGGCATTTTAGTAGGACGTCCTTGGCTATAAGTGGAAGCACGTAATTCCCGGATGGCTTCCCAGATTTTCTGCTCTCTGTCCACCAGATCATCAGCAGGAGGAGAAGGCGGAACATCAGGTTTGAGAGTGGACAGCTCATTCACCTGACTCTGAAGTTTGGCAATAGCTGCATCAGTGGTAGCTCTCTCTTGATCAAATTCTGCACTGAGCTCATTTAGACCTTGGGCGGCAAGGTCAGCTACCTGTTGCAATTGCTCAAAGGAATAGACACTGAATGCATTGAGCTGTTGCACTAGACGCTCAAAATTGGAGAGATAAGCGTTTAGGGTGGAGTCTACTTGAGTGCGCCAGGGTTGTTCTAACTGGTGAAACTAATGTAGTTGCTCCCTAACGTACTCAGGGATGGACTGGCGCATTTGCTCAATGGAATTGACTAAGCGTGTTTGAGAGGTGACCAAATCACGCTGATTGTCAGATATCAGGGAGAACAGGGAATGAATCCATTGTTGATAGGCGGCAAACTGGTCCAATGATGGGTAACAGCTGCTTGTAGAGACAAGATTTCTTGAACATAGAGTCCCAACACCATCTGGTGATGGGCCAATACGGGCTGTACAAAGGATGAAAGCAGATGATCAGCAGAGCCAGCCGCTGGAAGGAGGTGATGTGGAAACTGAGGGGCCACAATTAACTCATAGTATTTGGCACGGCTAAACTGTAGCTGAAGGCAAGGGATGGCCTCGTCCTGAGCTATCCCAAGGGCTACCGCCATGACTTGTTCCAAGTCAGGGGTACCCATAGGGTAAGCAACTAAGCAGGGACCATTCCCAAGGTTCAGTACAGTAGGGACAATAGGCGGGTCGGTGATGTCTTCCTCAATAGGAGGGCTGATGATTTCAGGCAAGGTTGACTCCCAAATAGGCGGAGGCAAGGGACCTTCAAACGTAGATGCGAAAGGGATAACCAAGGGGCTTACAGCCCCTGTAGTGAGCACCATTTTTGTTGTGTTCTGAGGTGCGGCACAGACACACAACGGGGAATCCTAACCTTAGGATTGGATTTGTACTATGTTTTGGTTAGATGACAGGGAAGGCAATAGCATTTACCTTGCGGCCCTGGAAGAATAATCTCTACTAGTTGTGGCTAGAGAGAGGCGCAGAAGTACAGAAGACACAAAGACAAAAATGTGGATAGAACTTAAATTTTATTGGTGAAATGTGAAATGGAATATATAGTGGTTAGGAATACCACAAAACACTACCAGGACGGTAGGATCACTCGCCACAAGCATGAGTGGGGCAAGTGAGTTGCGCAGAGTCAGGAAGCTGAACAATCATACTTCCTGAAGCAGAAGCCAGTTCTTTTCACTAGTCAAACGCAAAAGCAAGAGATTTGTCCTCAAAATGGCCCAACAAAGGCAAAATCAAAACATGGTGAATGCTGTTATTTATGACACTAGTCCACCAACAACTTGCCACAGCGGCAATGGTGCACAATAGCAAAACAATCAGCCAATCATATTAATTAGTGCACATGTATCAAATAATTATTGAATGACACTTTATGTCACAACAATCACTTTATCACTTGGCTCCTGATTGGCTTAAATTTTATCATTAAGGTTTTGAATTTGGATCAGTAACAACTTTACCTAAACACAACTACCCTATAAGAATTTAATTTAAATTTATTTGATCACCAAATTGTTGTTAATATTTTCACAAGGGGCTGTGCAAAGTGCTAAAAATAAAATGGCAATTAAAGGACAAAGCCAACACAAAGCAAACAACACATATTGAGTTGAACGTAAAATATATATACAATGGGTAAAAGTGGGATATTGGAGTAATGTGAAAACAAACAGGGATAAACAAAGAGGCAATTAAATCATAATAATACAGAGTTTAGTGGGATGAAAGCTATAAAAACATAGGGAAAGGTTAGTAAAAAATCAATGAGAGAATTAGAGAAGCTTTTGAAGGACCTTGACTCTGCAATTGCAGAGATCAAAGAAATTGACTACAAGGTCAAAGCAAGAGTTAAGTCCAACATCCTTGACAGAGACAAAATAGACAAGGTGTCCACAAATGCCCTTATGACTAAAATACCAGACACCCCTTAAAAGAAAATCAAGAGCTTACTAAACATTCAGAAGATGGTGGTTGAAGGCCTCCAGTTTAAGGCCTATAATCTTTTTGCGCTGTCTGTCTGGGTTGACAACCCTGAAATGTATGCCCACCTGAAACCTGCAAAGCGCACAAGGAAAGATGATACTGAATTGTTGCCTTAACTTCTTGTGCCAAGAATGGCCAAGCCTGCTGTAGCCGCAGGCAAGGAGGAAACCCGCAAAGGTAACCTAAAAAATAAAATCAATAAAAATTTCCAAATACTTGTCTTTTTTTAGAGGACATAGACAGTGAACTCTGCCGGGTCCTGGTCCCCTTTGTCCCCCCAACTTCTACACCAATTACGTCAATCATGTGGCAAAGCAGCTATTTATTATCCCCTCCTGTTTTGTGCAAACTGGAGGACCACATTAGTGGTACTTTTCTGATGTCATGGGAGGCATTGGCTGAGCTAATGCATGCCAATGGGGCATCTGAGTGGGGGGTTACTGCCTACAAGGATGCCCAACTGATCCGCCTGGACCCAGTGGTTCTTAGTAGATTTTACTGTGTAAACTCATTGATCTTGTTTGGGAAGTCCTGGCACACTCCCATTTAAGAATATACCAGAGATGGGCCGGGCACATGTGGCTGCTTACTTCTGCTTCCTGGTGAAGCACAACATATCTTACCTGTTGGAGAAGTTTGAGCGTGTAGTAGGTAAATTGGCTGTTGCATGCAATAGCTGTAAAGAATACTAAGATCCTCCTGACAGACTTTAGGCTGGACTGGAGTGCCAACAAGATGGGGTGCTCTGGTGATGGATATCATCTTTTCTAAAACAAAACATGAGAAAAAAATAAGCGCAGTGTTTAATAAATTGTGCAAGTTTACTAAAGCCTTTTCTGGGCAAAGGCTTTATCTGGTGGTTTACCTGGGGTATCTCTTTTACTTTGGGATTAGCGTGTCAGTAGAGGATCTTGAAGGGGTCCTCCTAGAGATTGATGAGGCCAGGCTTGCCCTGGATGGGAAAAAGATCCCCCTTGATACAACTAGGTTGACCATGTGATCCAGGACACCCTGGTCCTGGCTGGGATATAAAGGTTTGCAGACCTGCCTGAAAAGATGCTGCTTCACTCCCACCTGACCCTACTGCCTTTCACCAGCAGGAAGGAGTATTTCAATAAGGGTGTATCCACCGTTCACAGTGTGGCAGTGGAGGTTGTGCGCCACCTTCATTGCGGGGTGGGTACATACCGCCAAAACCATTACAGGGGCCCTTAAAACTCTCTTTTCCAATAAATATCTTTACACTTTAGATTATTTTTATTATAAATAATTTTTATAATTCTTATTTTAGCAAACAAGTTCTGTGAAATAAATCCCAGAGAAGGTTTTCATAAAAGCATAATAATATATGTTAATAAAATATAATTCTACTTTATACCTTATAAATTTAACTTTTTTAATTTGACTTTTATATTTATTTGACAAAAGTGATATAAATATATCTGTATAATCCAGTTTCAAGTGTTTAGGATAACCTCAGATGGCATAATAAAAAATTAATATAAAATAAATAAATTAATAACCTCTATTGATGGTCCTGCCAAATTTGATTGTGGGCTTAGAAGCTTCTAAATGTTGTAACTGTGCTGTTTTAGCAGAGTTAAGGGGAAAATATTTAGAAGCTAGATAATAATCTTTATTGTGAGATAGCAGTTAAATAGTCATAGTGAATCAATGGATAGTAGGAACATGATTGTTGATAACATAGTTGGATGGAAGAAGGGGGTGGCTTGATCCTGGTAATGAGTCAAGCACCAAAACAAGGTATTCATTGTAAGGGATCATCATCTGTTCATGTTGTTGGATTTGGTAATTTGAGTTGACTTCCCAGTCTGACTTTGAGTGGCCGGGTAATCAGATTGCAGGTCACAAACCCGCTTTTTGGAACCTTGCTGGCGGGTCAAGCCTGCTGTTTTGACATAAATATAAAATGATAATTAATAAATCTTAAATAGTAAATTAGAGAATATAAAAAAAGTTGGACACACTAAGCCTTTAGTTGATTGGCTGTTTGGCAAGGCACGCGGGGATGAAAAAATCAGCGTGGCCATAGAATTTGGCCACAGTCTCAGCTGGGAGGGTGTGGATCCCGGCCTAAGGCAAATTAATCAGGTCCTTGGTCCCAGTTGGGGTCCCTTGCTTGACAACTTTCTTGAACCACCCAAAGACTTCCTCAATGGATTTAGGAAGGGCAAATAGGTGGGGAGGAAGAAAAGGCGCATATTTTCTGTGGCCAATTGCTGGGGGCCCACTGCGCTGTTGGTGTCAATCATTGGGAATTCCTCAAGAATATCAGCCACCCTGTGGAGACCAACATTGTCCAGCACAATTACATTGGTGAAGCCCAGCTTGTGCGCCTCAGGTGCTCCTGGACCAATGAGAAAAATGATAGAAAGGTACGGCTGTTGTGGGAGCCCAGTATCATTTGGTATAGCTCAACCCCCTTTGGACCAAGGAGAGCCACCATTGAGTAGGCTGTGGCGCAGACTGCAGCAAGCTGAGCCATCCCATCATTGGAGCCTTTGGGGACATAGTCATATGCATTGCGCATAGACAAGGCAAATGCTGATTTGTCAATATAGTAAACTTTGATTGTCCCCCTGGCTTTGAGGGCAGTGTACACCTCTGCCTACTTTTTCTGGATGTCAATGTTGGCTGGACTATTATAATTGTACGGAGATACCCCAAGCTTTTTTTCAGGAAAAGCGCATCTTCTTCAGCAGATGGTAGTAAAAGGAAATGGAAGCCTCAGCCCCAAAAGTAGATTTGACCATGACCTGTATATTTGCCATTTCAAGATGGCAGTTCTGGGTTATCCACTGGCAGATTGTCCATTTGTGCTCCTTGGAGAGCATGGTTGACACGTGCAAGGATTTCTCCACAACAAGGAC
Source organism: Entomophthora muscae (assembly GCA_014839935.2). Lineage (NCBI taxonomy): Eukaryota > Fungi > Entomophthoromycota > Entomophthoromycetes > Entomophthorales > Entomophthoraceae > Entomophthora > Entomophthora muscae. The sequence goes on along the minus strand of QTSX02003944.1, from coordinate 4,813 downwards.
TCAGCCAGTATCAATGATCTTGTTGAATGTCTTTGAGGCGTACTTGGGGTCCACCCCAACAAGAGCTGCAGTTGCCTTGTAATTACTAGATTCCCGCATTTTCTTAAGCAGAATGATGTGTTTGATATCATGGTTGCACTTCTGGGCAGGCATTTTGGCAGTGGGGATTGACTTGTTGGAATTGGGCACAACACAGGGCATGAGTACCTTGGTGTAGAAAGCAGCAAATTTCTTTAGCACTAACTGTCCCTCATCAGTTCTGAAAAACTCAGGCTCCTTGTCCTCTTCATGATTGCCATCACTGACGTAGAGCTTGTAGCTAGTATCAAGTACAGGCTTCACCTTCTCCAGCATGGCTGACGGGACCAACTCTTGCTGGTACACAACGTCAAACACATACAGAGTAAGTTCTACCTCCTTGTTTCTAACTTTCTTGGTGAAGGTAACATTGGTGGGCTTCTGGGGCAGCTTGGGGACCCAAGGGTTGATGCTCTGCACCCTAGCAGCTTGTGCTCCTCAAACTGGCTGTGTCAGTGCAGCGTCACTATTGAACTCTCCTCTCCCATCCTCTTCTTGAGTAGGCATTTGTGTTGCACTAACTCTGTTCTTTGACCCACGGCGGCAACTGCAACCACAGTGCACAACAGGCTTGGTAATTTGTTGTTGTGTTCCTTCCATTTTGAGATTTAATAAAATATTAAATAAAATTCAATTAAATTACTCCCTAATTTAAAAATTTTGCTTTTATCTGAATATGGATATTTAATTAATATTACCCCCAATATCCCAAATATAGTTTTTTTGTTTCTTAATTAGTTGTTTTTGGTTTTACAACACACATTTTAGAATACTCAAAAAAATCCACCCATTTTCCTAGATTTTACTGCCAAATTCAAACACCCAACACAATATTTTAAAATATTGTGTTTCAGATTGTGTGCCCTATTTTGATACCTTGGTATCATTCTTGATTACAATCCATTGCACACAACATTTGAGTGATTTTGTTTACATAGTGAGTTGCTATTGTTTTTTGTTTTTGGATTGAGTTTTGACACACCACGCTTGGGTTTATTTTGTCACCAATTCACATAGTAAAAATATACACCAAAAGTCAACTCACATCATTTTTTTTGTGAATCAATGTATTTCAGATTGTATTTTAAATTGTTTTGCTTTGTGTGTGAGCACTTCTTTGCTGTGTTGACCCATTTTGCCCATTATTGCCAAAAATCCCTGTTAACAGAATGTAGATTTTAACCTGATAGTTGTATTTTGTTTAAATTTGAAACCATTCTTGTTTAAATCTGAGGTATTTTTTGGTTGTTGCCATAGATTTTAAAACTACTGTATATATTGAGTAATTTTCACTGTTTCTACTCTTACAGTAGTTTTAAAAGCTATGGCAACAAGCAAAAATACTTCAGATTTAAACAGAATGATTTCAGAATTAAACAAAATCCAAGTCACGCAAGATTCAGGATTCAATTAATTCAAATATTTTTGGTTAATAAATGAACTGTCAAACAGAAAACAAAATTTCACTAGACCATTATACAAAATTAAAGCAAACATCAAGCGGTGTAGTTCAAAACACAAACAAAATGAACTGACACAACAAGTGAAATGGATGGATGCTGTTCTGGAGTATATTATAATACAATCAGGATTCATATGAGGCACCAACAGAAGAACTAAAATGAAACAAAACTTGAGTAATCTAGAAGCGAGATTACACAAGCACAAAACAAAATGAACTCACACAAGATGTGTAGTATGAGCAGCCTAAAATAGAAAAATAACAGTTTAAAAGCCAATCAACAGCTATCCAATTTAGGATTAGATGCATTTGATCCATTTTCATGGCTCCATATTTGTATGAAAGGGTTTTGAGAACCTTCCAAATATGGACTTGAGATTAAAATAAAAATAAATCATTAAAATTTAAAATTTCTACGTTTAGTGATTTTATCCTAGGTTTTTTACAATGGTTTTTAACAGCAATATCTTTGACAGCGCCAGCAGCCAAGCCAGCAGCATCCAGACCAGCTTCAATGGAGGCAAGGCTCAGAACGTGGAGGCACCTGTTTACACCCAAGCCTTTGAGGCAGGTTATGAGGAAGCTGATCTGTTACTGTCCCCTGACCCATATGGTTTTGACTTGTTTGAGAGTTACTTAGTGTCTAGCTCTGCCCTTTCTCCCACACCCACCCCTGCACAAGATGCCTGTCAACCAAAAAATCAGGATGACAACCTTGATTTAGATCAACTTCCTGCCACTGCCCAGCCTGCCTCCCCCTACAGCCAATCAGGCTTCAGCTCCTGCCGCCCAGCGCCCCAAACACAGAATAATCACTGCCCAAATTCTTCAGGAAATTGTGGCACTCAACCTGCAGGGTCTGTCCTGGGATCAGATAGCCAGCCAACTACAAAAACACCTGGGCTACTGTCATGCGGGAATTCAACAACCTGATGAATAAGGGAAATCTGATTGGGACGGCCAAGAAGCCCAATAAGGCCACAGAGTCCCAGATCAATGAGGCATACCCAATAATGCTTGACCTCCTCCAGCAGGACCCCAAGCTTCCCTTGACCCAGGTCTGGAAGCAACTTGCGCACCATGGCATTTGGGTGTCTGAGCGCATGGTGCAGCTCTGGATGCACAGAAAGGTGACTTCAATTAGGGTTCTTACAAATTTTGCTGGCAACCAATGGGATGGCGCTGATGATTCCCCATATGACACCACAATTGAATCAACCCTGGTCAGATGCTTGACAAGTCTAACAGATGACATCATGTTTGTCTTGTACTACAAGTTATCAATTGCATTTGATAATTTTGGTGAGCAAGGAAAAGCTGCCACCAAGAATGGAAGGAAGAAGGTCAAGAAGGGGACATTCATTAGTGCATTTCTGGCTGTTTCAGCCAAGGGTTTTGTCTACTATTGGACAAACCCTGATTTCATCAATGGGTACTCATACAGCCACATCCTTGGTGGATTGCTTGACTCCTGGGATGGCTCAAATTCCAAATACCGGGTTTTCTTGAGCCACCAGATGGAGGGAAGCTCCACCGCCCTCAAGGCCATCCAGGGACACAGGCACCAGGCCTCAGTCTACCCCGCCAGCCATGCAGAAGTCCATCTGGCTGATGTTGTCTTCTTCAACATTAGAGGTACACTACGGGAGCGCCGCCCTCAGGCTTTCAACAACCTTTATCTTGGAGTTCTTGATCACAATTTCCTCTTTGGTCACCAAATAGTGGCTGACTTGTTTACACAAATGGCTTTCCATGTGAACATGGACAACCAATCACACAAGGATAAGCGCCTCCCACCCTGTGCCACAGCCACCTACCAGCCCATCCAGCCAATAAATGATGAGGAGTACAATAAGCGGTATATAGTGGCCATCACGCGCAATCCTCCTGCCTTCACCCCTGCCACCAACACCCCCTGCCTGCAAACCCAACCCATCCAATCCCAGACCCCCAGGCCAGCACCGCCTCTACATCTTCCTTCCCGCGCCATTCTGCCTCCTAGGCATCACTCTTCCCCGCCTCAATAAACCCCCTGGTCACCAAAAAATTTCTATTTATATTATCTTTATTTTGAATTTCAATTGTTCATGTTCTCTTTGCTTAGAGTTGGTTTTATTCTTTATGTTCAGCTTATTTCTATAAAATCATATATTTACTATGGCAGGTATCTAGATCCTGAACACGGTTATTTTTAGCACCCAAACACAGCCCCTTGTGAAAATATTAACAACAATTTGGTGATCAACTGAATTTAAATTAGAAAATTATAGCGTTAACTGTTTTTAGATAAAGTTGTTACTGATCCAAATTCAAAACCTTAATGATAAACTTTAAGCCAATCAGGAGCTGAGTGATAAAGTGATTTTTGTGATATAAAGGGTCAATCAATAATTCTTTGATGCATGTGCGCTAATTAATATGATTAGCTGGATGTTTTGCCACAGCGGCAATGGCGTACAATGGCAAAACATCCAGCCAATCATATTAATTAGCGCACATGCATCAAAGAATTATTGAATGACCCTTTATGTCACAACAATCACTTTATCACTAGGCTCTTGATTGGCTTAAAGTTTATCATTAAGGTTTTGAATTTGGATCAGTAGCAATTTTATCTAAAAACAGTTAACACTATAATTTTCTAATTCAAATTTAGCTGATCATCAAGTTGTTGTTATATTTTGAGGTTGGCGCGCCAAAAATATGGTTGGAACTTCCACACGACAACCTTTGAGTGGCGTACATATGGGACATTATTTTTCTTGTTATGCCTAGGCGCCAGATTGGTTATTTTATAACTTAATCACATTATTCATATTCAAATTATTCAGAAAGAGTAAAATATAATCAATCCCAAATATTTAATTGATCTTGGGCTTGGGTGATTTTTTAAAAAATAATTCATTGATTTTATAATTGAAAATTGCAACTTATAGTACTACTGAAAATATCTTAAGTGCTACTACAAACCCAAAAATATTTATGATGAGTTGCATGGGAGAGTAATAGCAGCCCCAAAGCTATAAATGCTATTACCCTATCTTTGGCTCATCATAAATATTCTTAGTTTGTTTCAGAAAAAAAGGTTGTTGTTTTTGAAAGGCTGATAACTCTATTTAAAATACACCCTCTAGTAAGCTGCCCTACTTCATGAACTTGCCCCAATACACTACTAGCATCTTCTGATATTTTTGTTTCTCTGGTATCATCACGTGATTTCAAATGATAAAATATCTCAGAATATTCTGAGAAGCTTTCAAATTTTAAAGGTGA
>QTSX02003943.1:0-32642 GCA_014839935.2 Entomophthora muscae | reverse complement strand
TTAATTCCATATTTGAAGCTTCCCCAAAAGGCGCTCCTTAACAATTATGATTCAAGCCCATTAGAATATGAATATGTATTGGGATTAAATTTTATATCATATTTTTAGGCTGCAGCCTGATGTAAAATTTTAAGGTTACTCTGGCATCTGTGCTGATCTATGGAAAGCCTGAGCGTGGATTGAAACAGATGCTTGGATAGATTTAAGGATGATCTACCTTCAAACTTTGCTTCTTATTCTTCCATCCACCTTTATTAGGTGGAACCTTGCTTGCTCAGTCTTAAACCCTAAACCCTCTGAATATCTAAATTAAGTGTATTCTCACCCTAGAAGTATATTTAGAAGTTTAATAAAGTTTTTAACACTTTTGGACTTTTGGAGACTCTGAAATAACAGCCACTAGAGAAGTGATCCTGAGCTCCTACCTAAAAGCCATGCCCAATAAAAATAGGCATAATCCTTCAAGCAAAGGGTATCATACTGTAATAATCAGATACAATAGGTACTACTTGCAGCAGGTATGGCAGGAGGTTGGCAAATTGGAAACCAGTCAGGGCGGCAACAATAAGTTAGATGGTCATCAACCAGCAGAAGACCTTGGCATGGATGTTGTATCTTCCAAAGCACCCAGCAAAGTAGGATAACACATAGTACATGGAGGTGTACACCACAATGAACAGCATGGAATGCGGAGACACCAGGAGAGGCCAGGAACCAGTATGGGAGGAGTTGAGTTGTCCAGGGTCATAGTGGGGATCATGCCCTAACCCTTCTGATGAGGTTCTGAAGAACTCTGGTCCCTGTTGATAGCCTCCAATCCCAAGGCAAGCGGTAAGCACAGCTGTGAAAAGGAGATGGTTTATCTTCCTTGGATTGGAGGTGTGGTGCTCAAGGGTCTAAGGGTAGGTTGGGTGTAGCTGAGCAGCAACTGAGAACACAACAAGACTAATATCTTCTTACTCAACAGAACCTCTATTTATGGGCTCTGCAAGTAATCTAAGAAATGGAAGCTGTTGGTTATGTTTGTATGGTAAATAATTCTGTTTATTGGGGGTCTCTTGGGGGTCTTCTTATACTTGGAAGGAGGGGAGGGGAAATAAAGGGTGAGTCATCCTGACTAGAGTCTAGACTGTCAAGCAATGGGCTTATTCTTGAAGAGCTGAAACATTTTGGGGAATATTCAGAGGGAAATGGGTTAGATTAGGGAAGGAATGAGCATTTAGACATGTGACCTGGTGTCAGGTGGTTGCAGCATAAAGTAGGGCCGTCTTTGGGGAATTGGGTGTAGAATAGGGTTTCAGACTACTCTCTTTGAAGTTAACACTTTGGCAAAAAGAGGGGCAGAAGGTGGATATACCAATTTACATAATGGGCACAAGCAATAGGTCATCAATTGCCTATAGTAAAACCTCTTCCTATGGGTCACCAATTGATGCATCTGCAGCTAGCTGCAGATGCTCCAATTAGTCACTAATTGCCTATAGCAAAATCACTCTAATAGGTCACTCTCCAACGCATCTGCAGCTAGCCGCAGGTGCGTTGATTAGTCTCTAATTGGAAATGCCCTTATGTGATTTGGAGGGTTACTCTCTGATATAAACCACAAAAAAGGGCAGCAGTTCCCCTTATACTTTTCCAAATAAGGAATCATTCCAAATATGGCAATACTAGGGAGTGGCACCCTGCACCACAGGGGCGGGGTTTAGCTGGGGCTAACTAGCAAAAGTTGACTTAAGTTTTAAGCAAGATTTAGCTTTATTGAGGGTATTAAGCTCAATAATAGTATAAGCTATTATTAAGGAGGGATCCTTTATTTATAGTGCTTCCTTCTGTGCAAAGATTTGCAAATGGTAGTGGAAAGCAGGAGATGGGGATCCCAAAAGCGTAGAAGATAGGAATGGCAATTGGTTTTTGGGAAGATGGCCAAACTCTTGTTCTTCTGTTATCTGTTGGGGGTTTGGCCATTCTTGATTGGGCCCAATGATCTTGCCTGGACTGGGTCATGTGGTGGTGGCAATTCATGAGATTTTAAAGATCTATTTTTATCTTGGGCCACATGGTTTGGTTAGAGTCTAGACTCAACCTTGTGACCTGGGGATCAGAAACCCATTGGTCATGGGAGGAATTATTGCTCACATGTAAAACTTGGGCTTGGCTTTCTTCTGTTGGGCAGGAATAGTTTTTGAAATCTGAGACCTTAATTCCCCCTTCTTCTGGAGGGCAGGCATTCTCCAGGAATATTTTCCCTGCATCCAGGGGTTTTTCCGATTGGCTGCAATTTATGGGGGCTTCTGATTGGCTGTGGAGTGGGGCCTGGGACCCGGGTGGGTGGCTGGCTGCCAACTGGGACCCAGAGGGCAAGCGGGAGGGCTGGCAGGGAGTGGGCAAGCGGACGGGGGACTGTTGGCGGGTCCGCTAGTGCCAGTCAGAAAGGAGGGTGGCTGGCCAGGGTTTGGCTGGCGGGGGACAGGTGGGCTGGTAGCTGGCTGGCGGGCGCCTGCCCGGACAATAAAATATTCTGGCGTCCATTTAATTCCATTTTTCCTTTTATTTGATTTTTATTTTCCCCCATTAAAGGGGGGAAATCCATATTGAATTTTTGACTCTTGACAGGGTACCTCTCCATTGTTTTCCAACATTGCCCCCCAATAATAATTTGGTTTATGTCAGGGATATTCCTGACTCATACCAAGGAAATGTGCAATGAAGTTCATTATCCTAGTTATGACATCTAAATTGGGTTGCCTTGCTCCTTCAACCACCTTGGGGCCAATGCTCCTCTTTCTTCTCACAAGTGTAACCTGGCTTGCATGCTGGGTGTTTACCCACTTGGCTTTTTCCAACCTTATCCTTGCCTTGTCTTTTTGCTTCTTAGAGCATGCCAATCTTCTTGGTTAACTTATGGGGGCACCCTTGGCAATTTACATACCCCTCTATTGCTGCTCTATTCCCAGGGTCTTCTTTAGAATTCCTAAAAGAGTCTAAATAAAGCCATTTTGTTCAAAAAGCAGTAGTATCAGATGCTTGCTACTTCAATCAAAGGTAGCCCTGTGGATACCAGTTCTCTAAATCACCTCTGAAACTGATTTATACAGCTATATTGATATCCTAACCTTCATCATTCAAGATTACTGTTGGGATTATAAAAGTTTCACCCCAGATGGATATCTGGGTTATCTGACTTTTGCTGCTAGGGGTGGGCTGCCAAGTCACTTTGGATGTTCTGGCAGGATTATCTCCCAGGTTTGATCTCATCAGCAGCCCAGGGCCCTACTTATGATCTGGGGGAGGAGGACATCCCTTATTGGTGCAAGGATCAACTTGGAGAAGCTGGGTAAACTCTGACCTTTAAGCACCCCATTGCCTTGGCTAGCCTAACCAGGGATGAACAGCTGGGCTATAATTACCAGGTCCCTAAGTCTGACTCTAAAGTTTTTATCTTCAAGCTTTCAGGCTTGCTATAGATTTGACATCCCTTTTCATTATTACATGTCTCTTAACACTGGAAGATATACTCTTTCTCAGCCTTGCTTATACTCTAGGTAGTTTATTTTGGTCTATCTTTTAGACTGAAGGGCTTTTTAAGTGATTTAGGGAAGAGATGTACTCCATGGCGTACTCAAATATGCCAATTGCTGCTTTTAAAGGCGCTCCTAGTCAATGTAAGTGTCATTAAAGTGCTCTTTTAGAATATTTCAGAAGAGAAATAAAAATCAAAATATATAGCAGCTTTAATTTAGAATAATGAATTTTATTGGCTGTGGCTTTTAGGGAATATATGTCCTACTATAGGAGAGCAATTAAAGAGAATATGCACTGGTAACAATATACTAATCTATTTAGCTGTGGTATCTTAGCCATAGAACTTGATTTGATAAACTTTTCTACAGGTCCTGGTGGAATAAGCTCAATATAAGGAGGGTTTCCAGACAGAACCTTGCTGGGGGTTTAGTCTACAGCTTTAACACCAGTTGAAATACAACAGGGATGTGGCCTGGTTAAAATGAGGCTTTAGGAGAAATTAGCTTCTTATTTGAGCAAGCCCTGACTGGGAGGAGACCCATCTTCTTCAGCTATTTTAGGAGGAAGCTGTCATGGTAAGTTCCATAATGCCAGAGATTATTTGGCTGAGTAGGAAAGCTTGGAAAGCCAGAAACCCTTTAACAAAACTGACTGATTTAACAGACTTGAGTCAAACAGTTGATTGAAAATGGGTTACAGATGCTCCAGTTTGTTGGTCAAATCCAATCCCCCCTGTAAGTTGACATTTGATAAATCAACGTAATTTAAGGGTCACCAGATATGAACATATTTATCAGCATGGTCATCAGAAGTTGGTCACTCAAGGGTTCTTTGCAACCTGGACTAGATACTCACTTGACAATGTGGAAGGAATAGAAGCCCAGGATCCAGGCGGTATTGCTTAGTCAAATTTTGATATATATTGAATAATTTTCACTGTTTCAACTCTTAAGTGTTGAGTACTCACAAAATTTACTCAATAAAATCAATTATCCCTTTTTCTAATCTTTATTTTAAATGCATCCTATAGTTGGCATTTTGCGCTAAATTCCCTAAAATTTAATCCTTAGTTGGATTATTACGGGAAGGTGGGGGCCTGCCATCAGTACTTTGTTGTTGTCACTGGCAAATGTTAATTGGATGCTGTCAATCTTGGAGCTGTTCCTACTCCTGTTAGAGCTGAAACCTATGTGCTATCTCAATGTCCTGAATTTTATACCAAAAACACTCTGATTCTCTTGCAGGCCATTTATCTAGGGCTACTCTGGTTGGGATTAATTATTTTACTTAATCCTGGTATCTCATTTGGAAATTTTACAAAACAGTATCTGAAGCTGTGTTAGTGGCTAATCATTAACTCCATGTGAATTTGGGTGGTGATTCCCCACCACATGGATACAGCTTCTTATTATCCCACAATTTCTGTTGCAGAAGCCTTTTTCCAACCTTAGGTTTGATAGCATTTGCAGTTGAAGATACACTTGCAGGGGTGAACCTGTAATTTAAGCCTTTAGAAAGCCCCTGTCATAGAGGATTTTTAAGGGTGGGCATCAAGGCCCACCCATAATTTATTCCATAAGGGTGGTATTGGTCTAATAGATTAGCAGGATCAAGTTGTTAGCCAGAAAAGCTTTTTAGAGCAGCCACAAGCAGGTCAGTCTTTTTCTATCTATGGGTATAACCAGTTCTTGTTATTTTTTTAAAAAATAACTTTATTTAAAGTTTGGAGCAACGGTAGAAAAGAACCACGGCTTAAAGAAATGGGGGATAGGAGGGTCAATTTAATATCATCTCATCTCTTATTGGATTGCTCATCTGATCTCAGTTGGAAATCCAACTACAGGTAGGGTCCAATGAATCACTGTTACATCATAAAGGGGGGCAAATTTAATATTCTTAGCTATAATTGGATGTGACTATTCTGGTCCATGATGGAAAATTCCATTATGCAGGTAAGGTACAACTATAACAAAAATATAGAGGCAGGGCAGGCAAAAGCAACAGGATTTGAACCTGGGACCTTTATAACCAGTTCTTGTTAGCTTTTTTAACTGTGGGTATAGATGTTTCTTGTTTGTTCAACTGAACTGACACCTTTACCCACCTTAGACCTTTCAGATACTTTTTAACTCAAGCTATCTTTAAAGGCTCAAATAAGAGATGTTGATCACAAGAAAGTATCAGGTGATTTTAGAAATGCACCTTTTTTGGGTATGTGTGGACCCTTTATGGTAACCATTTAGCCTATTTTCTATTGGATCAATCATTAGCTTAAATGGGTGGGTAAGAAGCCCTGCTATTTTTTAGGGTGGTTTATTAACACTTGATAAGAAGCCATATCATCTTCTTCTGGATGAACAGCTTTCTGGGGGATGGAATAATTTCTGAAAACAGGCTCAATGTATCTTACTAATATATCCAGAAAGATTTCTTAAGGGCTTTCTCGGTGATCATCTATACTAGTAATAATAAACCTTGTCCAGGATAAGATTGTTGTAGGTTGAGAAGAGATCTATAGGTACCATATTACCTATATATAATCTTTGAGAGTTATTATAGTGATGGGCTCCTTTCCTTCAGAAAGATTATCACTGGCAGATATCCAGACTGGGCTGATGCTAACACTAGTTGGTGGCCCAATGGCAGGTGACCTGGTTGCATATTTGCCATAGTATAGGCCAAATTTATGAGGTATAGTAGAGATCTTCCCAAGGCTGACTAAAGACCCTTGCTTATATAATAAAGATATCAGCCCAGCAGGGGTAGTATAAATTGTATTAAAGTTTTGATTGTGTTGCAACTGAACCAATGAGGGCCCAGTACTTGGAATTGGGAAAGACAAAAGTCCAATGAGAAAGGACAGAATAATAAGAGTAAGGTGTCATTTATTGTAGGATATTGTGATTAATATACTAAATGGGGAAGCCACAAGGCCACAAGGGGGTGGCATAGTGGGGAGTTCCATGTAGGGTTTGGAGCCAAGGAATAACTTGTGCGGGGATCAGCAGGTTGAATTGGCAACGCTCCTAATTAGGATGAAGTGCCTGACATTTGACATTGCCTTCAGATTCATTCATAACGTTAGATACGTCAAGGGGCAACTCATTGAGCGCCCCCTGTGTATTGTAAGATATGTTAGCAGGCGAGGTTTGAATCTTGGTTGCAACACCCCCCCTTGCCCCCTGCTTGCCGTCAGAAACCAGGACTGGAGTCTGCAGAAGGTCTGGGAAGGTCTGACCAAACAACCTTTGTGTGGGGATGGCACGGCAGGGGTGCAAGCAATTGTGGTGAAGTTTCTTGGTGTTTCCCTGGGCGTCCTCAAGTTGGTAGGTGTGGTTGTCATAGACAGCAACTACCTTGAAGGGCCCTAGGTGGTTGGGTTCTAATTTGGCAGAATTGGGATTGAGGGTGTAGACGGGGTCACCTATGGCGTATCTAGCTTTGAGGTGTTTTGTCCCTCCTGCAATCTGCTTGTGTTTGATTTCTTGGGCTTTGGCACGCCAGTATTCTAGGTAGGGAGTTGGCACCAAGGGGGCTTGTTGGGAACCTTGGACCGCAGTTTCCCCTGCTCAACCCAAGTCAGACCGTCAGGTGTTCCAAAGGCCAGGGTTTTAGGGCTGAACCCAGTGCCCCTGTTAATTCTTGCTTGCAGGATCAGTAGGGCGGTGGGAAGGTGTTCAGTCCATGCAGTGTTAGGATGCTCTTGCAAGAGTTTGGCAATCAGTTGAACCAGGGAGCCGTTTAACTGTTTCACGCAACCATTGGCTTGCAGGTGGTAGGGGGTTGTGACAATATGTTGGAGCGCCTTCTTGACGCAGTATGCCTTCACAACAGTTCCAACAAGTTTGGGCCCACCATCTGTGATAAGACCCTTGGGTCACCCAAAGTGAGCCACAATCTCTTTGCTAATAAAGCGGGTAACAGTGGTGGCGGTGTGGTTGGTTGTGGCCCAGGCCACTGGCCAATGCGTGAAGTAGTTGATGGCAGTGATAATGTACTTCTTTCCAAGTCTGTCTTTGGGGAGTGCCCCCACAATGTCAAGGGCCCACTGTTTGAAGGGTTCCATGGCCTCAAAGGGTAGGACAGACTTGGGAGGTGCAGGTTTGGACGTATTCTTTTCACACAACACACACATCTTGAGGAGGTCCAAGATGTCTTGGCGCATGCGCGGCTACCAGATCTTATGTTTAATGATCTCAAAGAGGTTACGCCCCCTGATGTGACCCAAGGTTTGGTGGTAGTGCAAGATGGTGTCTCCTTGTTGTATGGTGGGAATATAAGGCGTCTTTTCACCTGTCTCTGCCTGGCGGCAGATGTTTCCTGCATCAATGGTGAACTGACTTTTGTTGTCCTTCAGCTTGGAGATGGTGACTGAGTTAAGACCCTTGTAGCAGGTTGCCTCAGGGCGCAGGTATAGCATGGGCCAGTCTGGGTCCAGACTGTTGTCCCCAGTGATGGACGCTACGTAGTGTTGTGAAAGGGCATTGGCTGTGACAAGTTCCTTTCCAGGCTTATATTTGATGCATAATTGGTAGGGGATAGGTGTTCAACCCATCCTGCTTGACGGCGTGTCAAATGGAACTGTGTGTTGAAGTACTGGAGTGACTTATGGTCCGTCAGAACGCCGGGTGGGAAGGTCACACCTTCCAAGTAACAGCGCCACTTCTCAACGCAGTGTACAATGGCTACCAGCTCTTTATCATGGATGGGATAACGTTGTTCCAAGTCAGTGAGCTTCAAGGACTCATATGCTACGGGAAGGAAGACACCATTGTCAGTTTCTATCCTTAGCACACCCCCTATGGCCCTGTCAGAGGCGTCAGTCTCAAGTTTGTACTGTCAATTTTGGTTGGGAAACTTCAGTACTGGTGCTGTTGTGAGCCTTTGCTTCAACGTCTTTATGGCTTGATCTCTGGCAGGGTCCAATGATAGCACTGTTTGGTATATAGGAGCTCAGTAAGAGGTGCAATTAGTTCTTTGCAGTTGGGAATGAACTTGCGTATATAGGCAACCATGCCCAAGAATGTTTGCACTTGGCCACATCAGGGGGGGCAGCATGCTAGTGATTGCCTTGATTTTGGCAGGATTGGGCTTTATCCCTTGGGCAGAGATGGTGTGCCCAAGGAATAGTAACTCTGACTTGAGGAACTCACATTTGGAGGGTTTAGCTTTTAGCTGTTTTCCTGAAGGGTGTTGAGGACAGCACAGAGGTGATGGAGATGTGTGGTTTGATCTTGACTGAAGACAATAATGTCATCAAGGTACACAACCACACACTTCCCAATCAGTTCCTCAAAGGCTTTGTTCATCAACATGGCAAAGGTGGAGGGAGAGTGAGTCATTCCAAAGTTCATGACACGACACTCAAATGACCCGTAGCGTGTGCAGAAGGCAGTTTTTGCCTTGTCCCCTGGTGCAATGCGGACCTGGTTGTACCCTGCAGTGAGATCAATCTTGCTAAAGACCTTTGCGCCTGCAAGTGTATCAAACAGGTTGTCAATCAGCGGCAGGGGGTACTTGTTCTTAGCTGTCACCTCATTTAGGGCGAGGTAGTCTGTGACCAGGCAAAGAGACCCATCCTTCTTAGCTACAAAGAAGACCGCCACTCTGTATGGAGAGAGCAAGGGGCAAATGAATCCCTTATCTAGTGCGTCCACAAGGTGCTGGCAGAGGTTTTCATCTTCTTTTGGTGTGAGACGATATAATGGCCATGCTTTTGGTAACAATCCTTGAAGTTGTACAGTGTGCTGGATCTCCTGGGGTGGAGGTAGTTACTTGAGTGTTTCATTGAATATGTCCTTATACTCCTCAAGGAGTGCAGCTAGCGCTGGTGGTGGTGATGATGACAAGGGAGGGACCGCTGGTGGTTCAGCACAGATAAATTCAACTGAACATTGGTTGAAGTCTAGTTTTCTCCCCTTGAAATTGTATGAGCCTGTCTCTGTTATTCTGACAAACACAGTATTGTGGAGTAACTTGCTCATTTCAACAGGGTAAATCTGGAGCCCCACCCCATTTCTGTTGAGGATGATAACAGAGGTATCCCAGTCAATGTAGGGGCATATATTCCAGAGCCAGTTGAGGCCAGCAATCATGTCATGGCTGAGCCCAACCATGATTGGTCCAGAGAGCTTAACCTGGACGTTCCCCATTCTCACAGAGAAGGGTACCGTCTTGTGGGTGATGGCCACTCTGCGGGAGTCAGCTAATTGAACAGCCTTGAATCTGCTGGGTACTCAGTCTAATTGTTGGGAGTCAGCAAACACCTGATCTACCATGGTGTGATCAGCCCTGGTATCCACCAGTAACTTGTGGGTGTTCCCACAGAAACAGAAGGGATAGGACAAGTGTGTTATTTTTTTTGCGGAATGAGCGGCTTGCAACACAGGGTTGTTGCTATGGACCTGAAAAACGTCTAGGACTTTGACCTTATGAAGATTGTAGTTGTGGGAGTTCTTTGCAAGCAAGGGCTGAGAGGGCGGGTCAGTTGAGGTTGTAAGGCCTCTTGTTGTTACAACCCCCAGGCTTTTCCCTGGTCCTCAATTAGCGCTAGCTGGAGCTCCCCACGCGGGGGCGTTTAGCTGCACTTTCCTGCTGGCGCGGTTGACAATGGCCCACTTGACCTTGGCCATTGGTAGGTGCAGTACGTGGTTGGGGATGGAGTCTTGTTGATGCAACGGAAGCCCATTGAAGCCTGGTTACTGGCCTCTACAATGGCTTTATAGCAGCTGTCAATAGAGGTGCAGCAGCCAACGGGAACCCACTTGCAAATATGGGGTTTTAACCCATTAACAATGAGAGTGAGCAACATGGCATTCCCATTGGTCACTGCTTTGGGGCAGCAGCAAGGGCTTGTTGCCACGTGGCAAGATACTCAGGGACGGAACCAGTCTGCTTGATGGCTAAGAGGGGAGTCCCCAAGATAATGGGAGAGAAGGTTTCACTATATCAGGACTTGGCGGTGTCTTGAAAGGTTGCCCAGGTGACGTCAAACTCCTGGCTGGCCCAGTTGGTGAACCACACAGCGGCAGACCCTGTGAGGCAACCAGACGCGGTGGCAACCCACATGGGATCAGGAACCTGGTAGATGCAAAGGCGCGTTCTGGTGGACTGGAGCCAACTGACAATGTCAGCTCCTTTGACACCATCAGTAAAGGACTCTAGTTGGAGGTTGAGCATACGTTGCAACAGATCCAACTGTGGCGGGGTGACGCTAGCGTCACACTGCCCAAGGCGGAGCCAATTGTATACACTAGTAAGAACTAGCTGATCTTGATAGATGACATAACCTTTGGGAATTTCCCCCTTGGGGATTGGAAGGAACATCTCTTGTTGTGGAGTAGCCATGCGGCCCGTACTCCGTCCTTTCTTGGGGGAATTTTGTTTTTGAAATAGATTGGACCCTACTTCTGCTACCACTGTTGCAACTGAACCAATGAGGGTCAAGTACTTGGAATTAGGGAAGACAACAGTCCAATGGGAAAGGACAGAATAATAAGAATAAGGTGTTGTTTATTGTAGGATATTGTGATTAATATACTAAATGGGGAAGCCACAAGGCCACAAGAGGGTGGCATAGTGGGGAGTTCCATGTAGGGTTTGGAGCCAAGGAATAACTGTGCGGGGATCAGCATGTTGAATTGGCAACACTCCTAATTAGGATGAAGTGCCTGCCATTTGACATTGCCTTCAGATTCATTCATAACATTAGATACATCAAGGGGCGACTCATCAAGCGCCCCCTGTGTATTGTAAGATATGTTAGCAGGTGAGGTTTGAATCTTGGTTGCAACAATTGGATAGGTTCCTGGGGAAGGTTCCAGGACAGGAGTCTAATCCAGGTTGAGGTGATCAGGGTGCTGATTCACAGATACTCTGGGATGATGCTAGATTTTTTAGACACCTATAGCTAAATAGCATGCTTGATGCCTTATCATCCCAAACAGCAAATTTTACCCCCAATAGATTGGTTAGCCTAAGGCTTCATGGGGACCCATTGCAGATCATATTCTGAAATAATAAATATAGTGTAAAGATATAAGCTGGGCACTAGGTTAGAGGTACTAGCCTGGAATGAGCTCTACTGTTTAGTGGGAGGTAAGATACATAATACTAAAATACCTAGAGATGTATTAAAGTGATGAAAAAGAGCTAGTATTAGGAAAGGTTATACCATAGCTAACCAATGGTTCATAAAAGTATATTTTAGGATGTGAAGAAAATGATCATTTAAATTGGGGTTCTTTATTGTCATGCTTTGACTTTCTGTTTAAGAGGCTCATACCTTATGAGAAATTATGGCTGATCAGGTGGCATGGAATTGTAAAGCAAACTGATTGAGAAGGATTCAACATGATCTCATGTTGTTAAGGAGCTTTCTGTGATGTTCTGGGCTTAAGGTATTCATTTGAAGCTGGATATATATATCAATTTTTTCTCAGGCTGGTGACTTGAACAGGATCCTTGGAAGGGGGTGTCCAAGGGATTGAACCTTTCTTATCTGTGGGAGATTCCAAATTGGTTTTAATTTTTACTCTCAAGGAGATTTTAATCATTAACTGGGGAAGTTTGACTATTTGAGCTTGTGTGATATCCTTGAGCTTACTTTGTTGGTTTCATGTATTGTGCCATGAATTACTGGATTCATTGATGTATCTCCTTCTAGACTCAAGTTCTTCTCCATTTTAACTTATTGTTTACCAGTTTTTTTGCTGTAGCTTATTTAATCAAACTATACCCTTTAGTGTGTTGGGACTCATAAGCCACCTCATGAAATATATAATTGTTCTTTTTTCAACAATAAACAATCACCCAAAACATGATTTTTCCCTCTCTGGTTTAAGAAAATCTAAACAATATATCTTCATCCAATCTACTATTGAAAAGGCTAAGTTTACTCCCAGAAGATTTTATTATAAAAAACATAGCTGCTGCTATTTTTAGCATCCCACAGCATTGTAGCCTTGTCCTTCCCCTTCCCTGCCAAATTAAAAGCCAGCACAACACAACAAATCCATTATGGTTGTTTTGAGCGTTAGCTGTGGTTTAGAATAAGCCTTATACTTAACCTATTAGTTGGTATCCTGGATTTACATGTATAAGCCCTGGTTGATTTACTACAGGGTTATTAGATATTGGTTGTAACTAATTCCCAAAACCAACCTTCTGAAATCTTTCTTATTTCGGGCTTGCAGTTTCAGCCTAGGCCTTCCAAGCTTGAATATCTTAGAAGTGACCATCAAAGACTTTTGTCAAGGAAGCTCTTCCAGAAAAATTTGTTATTAATATTCCTTACATTAGCATAAAACCTGTCAACATCTACAGTATTTTTAATGAAAGAAATCATGTAATCATTAGTAGCAGCTTTCCCTGTTTGGGGAAACTGCCGCAAAAAATGGAGGTACAAAAAATGGATTTAAAATTCAGAAAATAAAAAGCAAAGCCTGTTATATCCTGGGGAGGCCCCCAGGTAGCAACTGTTTATCTGCAATCACTTGTCAGGCCTCTGCTGCCTGCATGCTCACTGCCAGCTGTTCAGACAGTTTGTGGCAGCCCCTGTCAGCCAGCCTTCACCCATCCAATCCCCATATGCTTGCTCCTGCCTGTCACCCAGCCACTGCCTATCTGCCTTCTCTCACCAGCCAGCTGTATCCCACTCAACTATGGTCATCCACACTCCTGCCAGGCCAGCCACTCCCACCCTAATTTGAAAGAATTTCCTGATTTATAATTTAAAATGGGAATTTAACCAATCCAGAAAAAAGGGCAAATGCTGCCCAAATAAAGATGTGCCTAATTGGGAGTCAGTATACAGCACCAATTTAACAACAATTTATGCCCAACCAAACATATTTCAATGAAATTTGGAAGCTAGCCAAAATCTTTAATCACCAACTTTCAATCCCAACCCAGAAATGAAATTCCAGCTAAAACCAAGGCACTTGGTTCCCCAATCCAATACTTTGAAATGTTTCTGCCTTGCAGGCTAACTATTATATAATACAGCTCTATTCCTTGATAATATGCTGTGCTATTTTTGAGTGAATTATCTCTCAATAATATCACATAAAAAACTAAAAGACTTTTTGACTAAGAAGCCCTTGAGACTAAGCTGTGTCAGCCTTCCAAGGAGCAAGAGTTAAATCACCTCATCTTCTCTTCTGTTAATATAGCATTCATAGGGATTGTGGGCCATCAAACATATTTTAATATTTTGGCCATACACCAGAATCCATAGAAGAGTACCACTATGAGGAGCCAGCACAACTCAACTTCTTTCACTTAAACTCTTGGCTCCAGTTGGTTTTTCTACACTCCACCATGTCTATAACAATCTACACTATAGCCTACTATGTACTAACTTACTTTGTCAGTAATTTCTGTCAATTTAGCGTCCACACAAAGGTCTTTTGTTGGGTATTGACGGTAAACCCAATTGTCACCTCCTTGACAGGGATCCAAGTAGCAAACTTGGCCATCTACTTAGCCAAAGTACTCCCATATATGTTGGGTTGTTACAAATTATGGAGGTCCTTATAACAATCCACATGTTGAGCTGGTTTGCAGGAAGGGCTGATGCTGGTCAAAGAGGAAATAGTGGCATAATACAGGTAATTGTTGGTTGGTGTATTGGTATATCTAGCTCTGGTGAACAAGGAGGAGTGGTCTAAGCCTGGTAAGGGGAGTAAATTGGCCTTTGTTTCATGCTGTGAAATGGTAGACAAGTTGTGGATAGCTTGAGATGAATGTGCTGAAGGGGCACTGAGATCCTGATATCAACTGCAGTGGCAGGCAGTTGGATAACTTTACCTAAGCTGGGGGTAAGGATTCTTTTTTCATGTCTTCCTAGTAGCTTTGATGAGGTCTTGAAGTTGCTAGGAAAGCGTAGCTACACCCAGAACCATTATCAGGGTGGCTGTCTAGGAAACCAGCTGCAGAACTTGATGATCCAAAGATCTCTGGAAAGTGAAGTTGGTTAATTTGCCCCTGAAATCTCAAGCTAGTCACCTGGGTAAGTAAAGCAGCAGTATTGAATGAGGTATGCTTACTTCTAATGGCCTAGGTGTAGGCCACTGATATGGTTCAAGTCTAGGTTTATTCACTTGCAGAGACTTATTGCTTTAGTCTGAGGCATTGACTGATGAATACTATCAGAGGAAAGCTCATATGGAAGCCATCTGTAAAGGCTTCAGAAGTGTCTTAATAGCTTTTGGAATGCTATACAGAGAGAAAGAGTTTGTAACAGTTTGAGGAAATGCTTTAAAATTATCTGAAGTGGTTTGGTAAGAGGAGGAACAGAGCAATTTGATCTGGAGAAACATTACAATGTTTTGCTGAATCAATTTGGAGAGGAAGCAGAAAGCGGATATTATGCCTTGGTTTTATTTCAGAAGTAAAGAAAAGGAGTAATGTTGAGGATATTTTAGATAAGAGGTTTTCTTATTAAGCTCCTAGGGTAGATAAAGGTATTTTTCTATGAGAGCAGGATAGATAGCTGTTTTGGTGAAATGCTTCCTTGAATTTTACTATAAGAGTAAATATATATGGAAAACATCAAATAAGATTAAGAGAAAAATTTAAATATTAGAATACTATTCAAACTGGCTAAGATTGAATGCAGAGAAGACTGGTGCTGGAACAGGGAACCAGTTAACGCTTTGTTGTGCAAAGTATAGATACTTTGGGTGGTTTGAGTGGTGGAAATTGATTTCCTAGTTAGATTGCGGTGGAAATTCAGAAATAGTCTATTTTGCTCTCTGCAAACATTGGTTGAGTTGTGGCATGCTTCCTGATGAATATGATTGGTTGGAATCCAAAAGCTTAAATTATAAGTAAGAAAAAAGTGAATCAATACTTTAAGCTTTTAAGAAAGAAGTGTGTAGGCCTAATGAATTTTAGGAAAAGAAAGCACTAATGGTTTAAGCTTTTGAAGAAATCTATTCTGAAGGCGCAAACGTTGGAAACAAGGCACTATAAGTATGAGGCTGGCTGGAAAGTTGACGGGGTCGTTTGGAAATCTTTTGGTGGGAAGCGGGAGCTTTTTTGCACGCTTGATTTGCATCTTGTTGGTTACACGTCTAGCTGGTTTAGAGTAATACAATATCTTATAGAGCGTTAAAAAGTCCTTTCAGAAGAAGTAGCTGGTCAAAAGGACTACAAAAAAGGTGACAAACAGAAGCTTTCTAAGCGGATCTTTCTACTGTTAATAAATACTATCTTGACCACTATTTCCCCTTTTTGTGACAGAGAACTTTTCTAGTGATATTGATTTTGGAGCTAGTCAAGAGAATCAGCAGAGGCAGAAATTTAGTCTGTTCACTCATAGGAGGCTACTGGTTGAGGGATGAGTAAAGCAGTGTAAAGAACATTGAGATATGGGATATCATTGTACATAATATTATCATGCAAACAACCTCCTATATGATGGAGCTATGTTGGTAGCCCATACATTGCTGTGAAATATATTTCCCCCTAGTTATCAATTGACAATGATAATTGGGAGGCATGGTGAGTCCCTTTTGGAGTGTTTAAATAGTTTGCCTTTTCCCTTTTCTATAGAAAAAGCATATCTGAGGATGACAACCCTAACCAACTGGTCCCTATTTTTGATACAGGACACACTTTGGTAATCTCCTAGGAGAAGAAGTACCATAGTCCTGGAAGGCCATGAGGTGATATGGAGAATTGGCTTCTTAGGGAGGAAATTGAGATTACATGAGAATCAAATATCTCTTTTCTAGGGGCTTGCTTTAAATGAGTTGGTTGGGGAACCCAGTTCCTTTGGGGTTGATCAACAGGCTCTCCATCTTCCAGAATGAATTTCAAATCAAGGGGTTGGGTTCCAGGCAATTAGACCCTCCAGCTCCTAGCTGATGATCAAGTAAAGGCCCTACCCTCACCCAAAACTTAAATAAATCCCTGGAAGTCCCCCTTCAGCTTTTTCTGGATATCAAGAGAGCTTCCTGGGATGGATTAGAATTATATAGCAGACCCTATCCCCATAAATCAGTGTGGATCCCACTCTGATGGATGGGGGTGGGGAACATGCTTGAAAGGCATAGGGTCAAGATATGGTCTTGGAATCCTTCCCCAGAAACTGCTAGATCTAAGGATGTGGGTATGCCACCTTTATCAAAACTAAACAGCTCACCTAAAGCTTTTTTGGCCACAAAATCCTTTTATAATTATTTTAATAGAACTTAACCTCTTGAAAAGCAGTTTTATGAATTATATTTTATTCTACCACATATGATATATTACAAAAATGCCGTTTTTTGAAGAAAAATCCAGGATATAGAGGTTAAGGTGCTTAATAGCTAATAAATGCTCATCCAGTTGATAATATAATCTTTAGAAGGTTAAGTGTCCTGGTAATGGTAGGGCTGGTAGATTTTTAACTTGGCTGATTGATCAGGGCTGAATAAGAGGTTTGACTAAAAGATCTATCCTGGCTTTATCCCAGGGCACAAATAAATAGATTAAAGCCTTAGCAGAGAGCTGGCCTCTAGGGCTGGATAATAACCCTATATCTATACTATAAATTAAACTATGTACTGTATAGTTTAAAATAATATGGCCAAGTAAACTGTAAAGTAAGACAGTTTAATTTATTTATAGCCAAACTTGTGCTGGTTTTCAGTCCTGATGCTGGAGAAAACCCTGAGTTCACCCAAACAGAATAAAAGAAATTTTAACCCAGGGGTGATATCTATAGCACTTGATAATATATTTAAAAGTTGGTGCACTGGTGGAAAATATAGTTTGGAATAATATCTGAAAAGGGAAATCAGGGCCAAGAATCACACTCAGTTTGCTGGCTCAAAGGCCAGCCAACCCCCCGGGAATCAGACCTGGGTCCCACCACCATCCAGGGGAAGAGATGGATGCTTGGCACTGAATATAGTTTTAGAGCTGGGCTGGGACCTGGGCAGGGCCCCATCAGCTACGCCAATACCCTTGGGGATTTCAGAGAAAAGGTTCAATATAGATGGCATTGATGAGTTCCAGTCAGAGTTCAAGTTCCTGTGCCAAAATTTTAATAATAACAGTCATTTAAAGCCTGCCAAAGACAATGCACTAAACCAAAGCCTTATGATGCCCATTCAGAAGGGCAGCCTGAGTGGAATCTCACTAATAATTGATGCAACTAGTCCGCCCCTGCCAATAATTTGGATGCTTAAGATAAGCCACCCAAGGGCAATAATGTATCCCTGAGAACAGAGTTGGCTGACCCCTTCCTAAAAACGAGATGCAATAAATCCCAGGTCTCAAACATACCACCCAGAAAACATAAGAGTATCAAGAAGGGTCACAAAATGCAGGAGCACTTTTTGGACTGACTGAGATCAGCTAAATTATCATTATTTTCTCATATAAGAAAAGATTTTGGTATGAACCTTTGGCTCTCAAAATTATTAATTGCTTTATCCTTGTTCTGATACCCCTTTAACTACCCAATAGTCAACCAACTCTCATAGAAGATGATAATTATGCAAAAGACAGTAAATGTAATCAACCAGAATAATACCACCCATCTGATGTGCCCTAAAGACTTGTTTACTTTATGGAGTACCCCTAAATTACAACTACAAAATTGTATGTTTGAAACCCTTCTCTAGTATGTACACCCTGGAAGTATAGAAGAGCCTTGATATATCCTATGGGGCAACCAAGAAGTTGCTATCAGCCCCCTATTTTATAAAGAGAACTACAGAAGCCCTGAAAAAAATTAGTGTCAAAACAGTAGGCTCAACCTGCCAGCAAGGTTCCAACCAAACAAATTTGTGACCTGCAATCCAATTTCTTAGTGACCCGTATCCAAGCTAGGAAGTCAACTCAAATTACCAAATCCAACAACATGAACAGATGATGATCCTCTACAGTGGGCACCTTGTTTTGGCGCTTGAATCATTACCAGAATCAAGCAACCCCCTTCACCATCTAACCATGTGATCAACACAATCATGTTCCTTTTATCCATTTATTCACTATGACTATATAATTACTATCTTGAAATAAATTTTTTCTGGTTTCTAAAATATTTCCTCTTATAACTCTGCTAAAACAGCAAAGTTACAATATTGTTAGCAGAAGTAGGGTTTCCATCCTACTTTATTCCCCAAAATTCTGCCTGCTGTCTGTACCTGCTACAGCCAACAAATCCTTGATAGATTTATGTCTGGCCTCCTGCTAGACTGGACGCCATACACACCAGGTACCAAGATACCTGATGGGTTTTTACTGTTGCAACTGAACCAATGGGAGTTCAGTACTTGTAATTGGGGAAGACAACAGTCCAATATAAAGGACATAATAATAAGAATAAGGTATTGTTTATTGTAGAATATTTGAATTAATATACTATATGGGGAATGCCACAGAGGGGTGGCATAGTGGGAAGTTCCATGTAAGGTTCAGAGCCAAGGAATAACCTGTGGGGATCAGCAGGTCAAATTGGCAACACTCCTAATTGGAATGAAGTACCTGCCATTTGATGCTGCCATCAGATTAATCCATAATGTTAGATACATCAAGGGGCGGCTCATCAAGCGCCCCCTGTGTATTGTAAGATAAGTTAGCAGGCAAGGCTGGAAACTCGGTTGCAACACCCTCTCTTTCCCCCTGCTTATTGTCAGACACCAGGACTGGAGTCTGCGGAAGGTCTGGGAAGATCTGCACAAACAACCTTTGTGTGGGGATGGCGCAGCAGGGGCGCAAGCAATCATGGTGAAGCTTCTTGGTGTTCCCTTGGGCATCCTCAAGTTGATAGGTGTGGTTGTCATAGACTGCAGCTATATTGAAGGGCCCTAGGTGGTTGGGTTCCAACTTGGCAGAATTGGGATTGAGGGTGTAGATGGGGTCACCTACGGCATACCTAGCTTTGAGGGGCTCTGTTCCTCCTGCAATCCGCTTGTGCTCAATTTACTGGGCCTTGGCACGCCATTGATCAAGAGATGGGGTTGTTGTTAGGGGAGGCTTGTTGGGGACCTTAGACTGTAGCTCTCCCTGTTCAACTCCTTTCAGACTGCCAGGCGTCCCAAAGGCTAGGGTGCTGGGGCTGAACCCTGTTCCCTGGTTGATCCTTGCTTGAAGGATGAGTAGAGCGGTGAGCAGGTGTTCAGTCCATGCGGTGTTGGGGTGCTCCTGCAAGAGCTTGGCAATCAATTGAACCAGTGAGCCATTTAACCGTTCCACGCGTCCATTGGCTTGAGGATGGTAGGTGGTTGTAACTATATGTTGGAGCAAGTTCTTGGCGCAGTATACTTTCATGACATGCCCAACTAGTTCAGGACCACCATCTGTGATGAGATGCTTTGGTTGCCCAAAGCAGGCCACAATTTCTTTGCCAATAAAGCGGGTGATGGCGGTGGCAGTGTGGTTGGTTGTTGCCCAGGCCACTGACCAATGAGTGAAGTAGTTGATGGCAGTGATAATGTACTTCTTTCCAAGTCTGTCTTTGGGGAGTGCCCCCACAATGTCAAGAGCCCACTGTTTGAAGGGTTCCATGGCCTCAATGGGCAGGACAGACTTGAGGGTGCAGGTTTGGACATGTTCTTCTCGCACAACACACACATTTCAAGGAGGTCCAAGATGTCTTGACACATGCGCGGCCACCAGACCTTATGTTTCATGATCTCAAAGAGGTTACACCCTCTGATGTGACCCAGGGTTTGGTGGTAGTGCAATATTGTGTCCCCTCATTGTGTGGTGGAAATGTAAGGCGTCTTCTCATCTGTCTCTGCCCGGTAGCAGATGTTACCAGCATTGGTGGTGAATTGGCTTTTGTTGTCCTTCAACTTGGAGATGGTGACCGAGTTAAAGCCCTTGTAGCAGGTTGCTTCAGGAAAGAGGTATAGCATGGGTCAATCTGGATCTAATCATTGTCCCCAGTGATGGACGCTACGTAGAGCTGCAAAAGGGCGTCAGCTGTGACAAGTTCCTTCCCAGGCTTTTACTCAATGTGTAACTGATAGGGGGATTGACGCTCCACCCATCCTGCTTGGTGGCGTGTCAGGTGAGACTGTGTGTTGAAGTACTGAAGTGACTTGTGGTCCATCAGAACGCGGGGTGGGAAGTTAGCACCTTACAGGTAATAGTGCCACTTCTCAACGCAGTGTACAATGGCTGACAATTCCTTATCATGCATGGGGTAGTGTTGTTCTGAGTCAGTAAGTTTCCTGGACTCATAGGCCACGGGGAGAAAGACACCATCATCAGTTTCTATCCTTAGCACACCCCCTATGGCCCTGTCAAAGGCATCAGTCTCTAGTTAGTACTGTTGGTTTCAATTGGGTAACTGCAGGACTGGTGCGGTTGTGAGCCTTTTCTTCAATGTCTCACAGGCTCAATCTCTGACAGGGGTCTAATGGAAGCGCTTCTTGGTATTAAGGAGCTCAGTGAGAGGTGCAATTAGTTCTCCGCAATTGGGGATGAACTTGCGCACGTAGGCAACCATACCCAAGAAGGTACACATCTGGCCCACATCAGTGGGAGGTGGCATGTTGGTGATTGCCTTGATTTTGGCAGGGTTGGGTTTTATCCCTTGAGCAGAGATGGTGTGCCCAAGGAAAAACAGCTCTGACTTGAGGAACTCACATTTGGAGGGTTTAGCTTTTAGCTGGTTTTTCCAATGGGTGTCAAGTATGGCACGGAGGTGTTGGAGGTGTGTGGTTTGATCTTGACTGAAGACAATAATGTCATCAAGGTACACAACCACACACTTCCCAATCAGTTCCTCAAATGCTTTGTTCATCAATATGGCAAAGGTGGAGGGAGTGTTGGTCATTCCAAAGTTCATGACACAACACTCAAACAACCTGTAGAGTGTGCCAAAGGCAGTTTTTGCCTCATCCCCTGGTGCAATGTGGACCTGGTTGTACCCTGCAGTGAGATCAATCTTGCTAAAGACCTTTGCACCTGCAAGTGTATCAAACAGGTTGTCAATCAGCGGCAGGGGGTACTTGTTCTTAGCTGTCACCTCATTTAGGGTGTGGTAGTCTGTGACCAGGCAAAGGGACCCGTCCTTCTTGGCTACAAAGAAGACTGCCGCCCTGTATGGAGAGAGTGAGGGGCAAATGAAGCCCTTATCAAGCGCGTCCACAAGGTGCTGGTGGAGGGTTTCATCTTCCTTAGATGTGAGACAGTATAATGGTTGTGCTTTGGGTAAGGATCCTGGAAGTTTTACAGTGTTCTGGACCTCTTGGGAGGGGGTAGTTGTTCAAGTGTCTCACTGAATACATCCTTGTGCTCCTCAAGGAGGGCCGCAAGCGCTGGTGGTGGTGATGATGACAAGGGAAGGACCGCTGGTGGTTCAGCACAGATAACTTCAACTGAACATTGGTTGAAGTCTAGTTTCCCCCCTTGAATTTTTATGAGCCTGTCTCTGTTATTCTGACAAACACAGTATTGTGGAGTAACTTGCTCATTTCCACAGAGTAAATCTGGAGCCCCACCCCATTTCTGTTGAGGGTGATGACAGAGGTATCCCAGTCAATGTAGGGGCGGTTATGCCAGAGCCAGTTGAGGCCAGCAATCATGTCATGGCCAAGCCCAGCCATGATTGGCCCAGAGAGCTTAACCTGGACGTTCCTCATTCTTATGAAGAAGGGCACCGTCTCGTGGGTGATGGCCACTCTGCGGGAGTTAGCTAATTGTACGGCCTTGAATCTGCTGGGTACTCAGTCTAATTGTTGAGAGTCAGCAAACGCCTGGTCCACCATAGTGTGGTTGGCCCCAGTACTACCAGTAATTTGTGGGTGTTCTCACATAAACAGAAGGGATAGGACAAGTGTGTTACTTTATTTGAGGAGTGGCTTGCTTTTAATACGGGGTTGTCACTGTGAGAATGGAAGACGTCCAGGGTTTCAACTTCTTGGATGTTGTAGTCACAGGGATTCTTGGCAAGGAGGGATTGAGAGGATGGGTCAGGTGAGGTTGTAAAGCCTCTTGTCATTACAACCCCCAGGCTTTTCCCGGGCCCTCAATATGTGCTAGCTGGAGCTCCCCCTTGCAGGTGTGTTTGGTCCCATTTTCCTGTTGACGTGGTTGACAAGGGCCTACTTGACTATGACCATTGCCTGATGTTGTACGTGGTTGGGGTGGAGCGTCACTGGTATGGCAGAAGCCCATTGAGGCCTGGTTGTTAGCCTCCACAATGGCTTTATAGCAGTCATCAATGGAGGTATAGTAACCTACTGGGACCCACTTGCAGATATGGGGTTTTAACCCATTAACAATGAGGGTGAGTAACATTGCATTTCTGTCGGTCACGGCTTCTGGGGTGGCGGCAAGGGCTTTTTGCCAGGTGGCAAGATACTCAGGGACAGAACCAGTTTGCTTAATTGCTATAAGAGGAGTTCCCACGACAATGGGAGAGAAGGTTTCACTATATCAGGACTTGGCGGTGTCTTGAAAGGTTGCCCAGGTAACGTCAAGTTCCTGGCTGGCCCAGTTAGTGAACCACACAGCAGCGGTCCCCGTGAGGCACCCAGACGCAGTGGCAACCCACATGGGCTCAGGAACCTGGCAGATGCAAAGGCGGGTTTCAGTAGACTGGAGCCAACTGACAATGTTGGCCCCCTTGACGCCACCAGCAAAGGATTCTAACTGAAGATTTAGCATGTGTTTGGACAGGTCTGACTGGGGCAGGGTGACGCTGGCATCAGGCTGCCCAAGGCAGAGCCAATTTTACATGCTGGTGAGAACTAACTGGTCTTGATAGATGACATACCCTTTGGGGATGTCCCCCTTGGGGATTGGCAGGAAGTTCTCTTGTTGGGAAGTAGCCATACAGCCCATACTCTGTCCTTTCTTGGGGGGAATTTTGTTTTAGGTAGGTCAATAACCTACTGCTGCTACCACTGTTGCAACTGAACCAATGGGAGTTCAGTACTTGGAATTGGGAAAGACAACAGTCCAATAGAAAGGACAGAGTAATAAGAATAAGGTATCATTTATTGTAGAATGTTTGGATTAATATACTATATGGGGAATGCCACAAGGGGGTGGCATAGTGGGAAGTTCCATGTAAGGTTTGGAGCCAAGGAATAACTTTTGTGGGGATCAGCAGGTCAAATTGGCAACGCTCCTAATTAGGATGAAGTACCCCCATTTGATGTTGCCATCAGATTAATCCATAACATTAGATATGTTAGCAGGCGAGGCTGGAAACTTGGTTGCAACAGTACTGTACCAGAACACAGTGATCCTGCTTCCTGCCTTCAATTCCCTGTCAGCACAAGGTTTCTTCCAAGCACCTGCTGCCATGACTTGAGCAACTGACAAGAGTACCATGCCAGCCTACATAGCTCAGAGACTTCAAAGCGCTGCCTTGAAACCTTTTTCTGGAGCTAATGACAACAATGTCACAGCATGGATTCAATATGCCCAGAGTAAACTAGCACACATGGAATACCCACAACGCTTCTGGATTTCAGGGATCTTCACCCAACTGACTCATGACGTGGCACCTGGTGCAACAAGTAGCATGAAGAACACACCAAGAAGGATTGGGTCACTTTTAAGCAAGACTTCTTGGCAAGATTTGTGCTTAAGGACACCATCCTCATGATTATAAACCAAGTGAAGGAGCCCACCCACACTTACAAGGTACTCCCCTACGCGCCCCCTCAGATATGGCTTTTGACACTCCAGATACCCACATCGTGTACTACAACATACTCAAGTTGCATGTAATAAGACATGTAAACCTGGACCAAGTAACCAACTTGCAAAGTCTGTATTGCAAGGCAGAGAAAGCCAAAAAAACGTCCAATGCGCTCCACAAGGCGCAAACTGGAAAGCAAGAGAGGCCCAAAGATTCCCAACCAGCCAGGCACCCCAAGTGACCACCTCCTGGGAACAACAGCAACAGTTCAAACCAAAAGCCTGTGGGTTAAAATGGGCATAGAAATGGGAACAACGGCCAGTCAAACTTCACCCATTTCTGTATCACCACCACACAAGACAACCAAGACCAGGGAAAAGCCCAGGGAGAGCACTAAGCAAGCCAAGCTCTTCCCGCACAACTCCTGACTTGCCCAAAAATGAATACCAACCCAAGGATGTAGACCAGTGTCCAATGCTCCAAGTGCCCTTGGAAGACCCGGTACTCTAAGCCATTGCCAGATATATCAATAAACTGATGTTTTACCCTTTCCACTTTTGCAGTTACACAGGCTCAGCACTCCTGGATTTGGACGCAGATTGAACCCTAATCAACAGCAGCTTTGTGGACAAGTTCAAGCTGGCCACTAATCCTTTGCGGATTAAAAACATGGTCCTGGCTGATGATCATCACATTGCTGTGACAAGGTAAACTGCCCCCTTCTCTGCCATTCTTGAGAACCTACACTCCACTATCCAGGGTCCTGTCTGATTTTCCCAAGTTTGATATTGTGCTGGGACTGGACTGGTTACAGAGGAACAACCCCCACATAGACTGGGCAACCTCATTACTGACCATCAAACATGAAGGCATCAATCACCAGATCTACCCTGACTCAGTGGACCAGCTCCTACACAAACACATCTTTGTGCACATCACGGAGACCCTGGACAAACAGGAGAACCTAAAGGCAATTGACTGGGACTCCTGCCAGTACAAGATAATAAATTTCAAGGACCACCAAGATACCACTACACCTCAGGACTTCAAAATTGTAGTCCACCATCCAGAGATCTTCAAAGAGGCTCTACCCAGGTTACCACCAGAGAAACACATCCAACACTTCATCCAACTCAAGGGAGCTGTTCCTAAGGCGCAACCTTTCTACTGCCTGACCCTAAATGAAGATGACACCCTACATGCTTATCCCAAGAAAGCGTTAGAGAAAGGACTTATCTGCCCCTGACAGTCTCCTTTTGGTACTGCTGTATTCTTTGTTGTAAAGAAAGATGG
This sequence comes from Entomophthora muscae, assembly GCA_014839935.2. NCBI lineage: Eukaryota > Fungi > Entomophthoromycota > Entomophthoromycetes > Entomophthorales > Entomophthoraceae > Entomophthora > Entomophthora muscae. The sequence goes on along the minus strand of QTSX02003943.1, from coordinate 7,222 downwards.
TAATCTACAACTAGTCACAGACTACTTAGCCCTAAACAAAGTTAAAATCAAGAATTGTTATCCACTACTACTCATTGACAACCTCTTCAATGCCTTAGGCGGCACCATAGTCTTCTCCAAGATTGACCTAACTGCTGGCTACAACCAGATCCAAATAAAGGAGGAATATATTCCTAAAAAGCCTTTTGTACTAAATACAGATCATACAATTGTGTGGTACTCAACTTTGGAATAACAAACACCCCGTCAACCTTTGTGGCTTTCATGAGCAAGGTCTTTACCCCCCACATTGGTAAACACAGTTTGGTATACCTGGACGACATTATTGTCTACAGCCCCTTGATGAAACAGCACCACAATGACCTAGAGGCAGTCTTTGCTACCCTGACACAACACAAACTGTTGGCCAAGCCCTTCAAGTGCCAGTTCTTCTGCAAGCAGTTACCCTTCTTGGGACACATAGTCTCAAAGGATGGCATTAAGCCCAATAACCAGATAATTCAAGCCATCTGTAAAATACCACCTCCCAAAGACAAGTCAGAGCTCCGCAAATTCTTGGTGATGGTGGCCTATGTACAATGGTCCATACCTGAATGTGGCGTCCTGACTGCACCCCTATCCGCCATAACTAGCATCAAATTCAAATTTTTATGGACCCCCCAATGTGAACTTTGTTTCAGAAAACTTATGGAGAAGCTAAAAAGCACCAAATCTCTAATACCCCAAATGTGATGGTTAAGATCAAATGGAGACAGCTGACTCAGACCATCTATTGGGGGAGTACTACAAATCAAAAACAATGATGGTGACTTCCTGCCTGTAGCCTACAAATCACAAAAACTTACATACGACAAGTGCTGATACCCTATACACAGCAAGTAGTTGCTGGCAATTGTACACTGCCTGGTCAAATGGCATTGCTACCTAGAACAACAGGAGAAGTTCACGGCATTGACCAATCACAAGTCACTTATATACTTCAAAACCCAAGCAAACCTATCCTGCTGTCAAGCCCGCTGGATGGAACTCCTGGAGAGGTTTAATATGCTCATACAATATAAGCCTGGTCCAGAAATCACCATGGCAGACACACTCTTGCGCCTGTACTTCAGGGCCACAAGAGACAAGAATGAGATTGACTCAGACTGGCCTCTACTGTTGCTCTAAACAAAGGATAAATGCTTCCCCCTGGCACTACAGACATAACAAAAGAAATAGTCATTAAGAACAAACACTTATTCACATACATATATGGAACCTTACATCAGAAAATGACCAACAGGACCACCATCCCTTATATTCCCACACACCAGCAAGTTGACACAATCCTATGTTACCATAGATACCTAGGGCACACAAAGAATTGCAACCTCTATGAATTCCTCAAACACAAAGCATGGTGGCCAACCCTGTACTGGGACGTCCAGGAAGTCTTGGAACAATGCAAAGTATGTGAGAAATTTTCAAAGAGCAATACCCCACCTAAATCAGTACTACCTATTTTTACGCAACTACTTTTCAAGGTGTGGGCCCTAGACATTGTGGGCCCCATGCCAGGAAAGCACAATAAAAAGAAATAAATCATTACCACAATAGACTTTGCCACCCAATGGCCAGTGGTGCATGCAGTTAAGTCACTCACAGGCAACAAGGTGCAACAATTCATAGGGAAGGAAATTATCAGCAAGTTGGGAAAGCCAGAACTTCTGATTACCAATGGTGGCAAAGAAATGACCTCTGAAGACACCAACATATACCTTGCCAAGAATGGGGTCAAGCACACAGTTACAACACCTTATTATCCTCAGGCCAATGGACGTGTGGAACAGCTAAATGGCAACCTTGTGCAAGCCTTGGTCAAGCTCACTGCCAGGAGACCTGAGGAATGATACAAGCAGCTATTGACTGCATTACTTGTATACCAAGCTTGTGTGAACAGATCAACTGGGAAAAGCCCCTTTGAGATAGTCTATAACACATAGCCCAATATCATCCAAGCACTATTGTTACCTAAGCTGGAAATGCCAAGCAAAGTCTCATCCTGCTCAGATCCCCAGATCATACAGGCCAATAGAAATCAATCAGAAAGAGAAAACAAACATATAAAAAAGACCTTCATCCCCATCCAAGACAGACATGAGGTTGACAACAAAGTCTGGGTCATTAACACTGAAAAAATTAAACTACAGCCAGAAAAGGTGGGCCCCACCATTCTCTTAAAGGTAAACAAAAACAACACTTACCTTGTGCAAGGGCTTGTAAAGTGTAAACAAGACAAAGTTCTCCATCATGATTGCCTGAGACCCTGCAAGGCAAGATAGAAGCAACGCAAGACCATCCTGCCCGCCACAGAGCAACATCTAGTACAGTACAGCGCCCAGGCTCCCAACAACCTCCCTGATAACCTACCCTCAGAGGAGGCCAGCCTTCAGCTGGGGGGTGTCAAAACAGCAGGCTCAACCCACCAGCAAGGTTCCAACTAAAAAGATCCTGGCACGCAATCTAATTTCCCAGTGACCCGTAGCCAAGCTAGGAAGTCAACTCAAATTACCAAATCCAACAACATGAACAGATGATGATCCTCTACGGTGGGCACCTTGTTTTGGCGCTTGAATCATTACCAGGATCAAGCAACCCCCTTCACCATCCAACCATGTGATAAACACAATCATGTTCCTGTTATCCATTGATTCACAATGACTATATAATTACTATCTTAATAAAGAATATTGGTTAGTTTCTAAAATATTTTCCCCTTGTAACTATGCTAAAACAGCACGGATTTGACATTAGTTCCAAAGAATTTCTAGCCATAGCAAAGCCCACTGCACCATATCCTGCTGAGACTGTTCCACCCAGCCAAGGAAAATCAACTCTTGGGAGTGCTATACCTAATTCTCACTGGATATCTTGAATCTACCTTGCTGAATTCCAGCCCTTGTCTGGAGAGGGCAAGGTGCTACCCTGCCCAGTCAAGTTAGTCCTCATCCTCTGGTAGGCCATACCTGTTACCACTACTTATCCTGAAAGAACCACTAAGGAATCAAGGTACCTGGAATTGTGGTAAATCTTAGTCACCCTTCCCCCTGATATGGATCTCTTGCATTTCTTGGCTCTGATTTATGCTTACCCACCCATTTACTACTGTATAAAATTTTTTTCTACCATGCCGTAATATAAGCCCTTCCTTATCATATTTTCCTTCTTAGTGCAAGGCATTATTGCCCTTTCTAGATTTTTAAAAAAGCAATGCTAGTTGGTGTTAACACCTTCCAAGCCAGAGTTTCTTGTGCACTCATCTTGGTAATATACAGCCAGGATTCAGCATGACAGGGAAATTTATAAGTATTGTTGGTAGTGTCAAAGGGTAGGGATGTTTCCCAATGAGATTGCCTTTGTTCTTGGATGGTTTTTGGTGATGGAGTGATCTCTAGAAGCTCAGGCAACTAAACGAAATGGTCTAGAGAGGGCAGGATGGAAGATTTTATGGTGTGTAGACTAGGTGGCTGATTTGATTTAAGGGTCTGGTGAATGCTGGGTTATGAGATTTAAATATTTCTTAATAAATATAAGGGTGCAATACGTCAATTTTAAAACTCCAGATTGAAAGACGCCATCTTGAAATTTTTTCAAGATGGCGTTGGGATTTACATCAGGGAAATAAAAAGAATTTAATAAAATTATTAAATAGTTATTTTTTACATATTGGTTTATAATACAGCATCTCAAAAAACCGGATCACAGAAACACTACTTGAATCAAAATAAAAAGAGTGTTACCCAAATAAGATTTTTAAATTATAAAGCACTTAATAAACACCCTAAAATACGCCATCACAAAAAACTGCACCACAAAAACGCTATCTCAAACCAAAATAAAAATCCTGTTATCAAAATAAGGTTACCAAAACTTTGTAAATTCAACTGCAAAACTATCCAGCTTTAAACGCTGCTGTGCCGCCTTGCAAACATTGTTTATGCTGCGGTGGCATCTTACTTTTAAATTTAGTGCCGCAGCGGCACAAGATTTCAATCCCCAACATAAAGACTCCACTAATCAACAATATTTCCATAAGCACCACTTTAAAAGATAACTAAAACAATTAAAATCTTAATATAATAAGAAATAAGAACTAAAAAATAATAGAAACAATAAAAAAGGATAGACAAAGAAATTTTATTGCAATAAAAGGCAGGCTGTGTGGGATTAGTCCCTTGTGTTGTGGGCGCCTCCACGCTGCTGAGCAGAAGATGTGGCAGGAGGAGAGGACTGACAGTTGGCAGGGCAAGGATGCTTGGTGAGGCGCTGGATAGTAATCACTGGGCGCTCATGGGTGGGCATCATGTAGCAGTTGTTGTCCAGGCACTGGTGCACCTGAGCCAGGATCACCACCATTTGGGCCCAGGCCAACTGGGAGTTGCGGGACATTGACAACCAGTTGCAAAGGGGAAGGCAGATTTGACTGACTGGCACCAAACGGCCCCAGTCACCACAAGTGGAGAACACAGCACCTATGGTGAAGCAGTCCATCAATGCATCTTCCATTTAGGAATATGATAGGGGTAGGGGGAGCGGAGTTGGTAAGTTAGGGAGCAGTAATGCTCCAAGCAACAACCTGCGTACCCAGGCTGGCCAAGCTGGCAACTTTTGGGAGGATACCACATAAAGTGGCAAGTTGTGGCAGCCAAAGGAAGGTAAAGGGAAGCATTGCCAGTGATAATGGCTTGGAGATACGCCTTGAATGTGACGGAGAAGCGACAATTGGTGTTGGCTTGGATGGGCAAGTCCAAGGTCTGGTGGAAGCTGGGATCTACTACAAGCTCAAGAGCCCAAACCTAAGCCACCTTGTCAATATACTCATTGCAAACAGATATGGGATGAGCATGTTGCACGGAAATCTCACTGGGGGCCAGGGTAGCTGACTGCAGCCCTAGACACACCTCAGCAGCAAACATGAGGCATTGTACCAGCCGTGGTATAACTCCCCTGCCCAAATTGGGGTCATTGCATCTTTGTCAGAATGCAGAGCCTGTACAAAGCTGTACATTGTCTCCTCATGGTGGTAGCTCCCAAACTTGCTAAGAAGGTCAGGGTAGTCCACCACCACATTGTCAGAGTTGCGGCGGGCGCGGAACATTGCAGATGGGGTAGGGGGAGGTGTGCCAGTGGAAGGAAGGCATTGAGGAAAGGGGTGCTGAGAACCAGAAGTATTGCCATTAGGGGGTGCACTGCTGACAGAAAGAGGCTCCTCAAACATGGAGTCCTCATCAGGGAAATCCCCAGCACTAGAGTTTGGTGCATTACTACTCTCAGAGGCCGCCACAGTGGTTGTGCAGTCCTGTTTGCAAAACTGGGAGTCACTGGCCCAAATTCAATTCAAGAAAGCAATACAAACTGAGTGCGGCATTTTTTTTGAAAATTGCACCGTTCTGCTTTGTCCATTAAAGCCATCAGTTTGTTGTAGGCTTGGTGCATGTTGGTGTTGGTTGAGTTCATTTTGGAAAGAAAGAAAGTAGTGTTTGGTCAAGTGGGGGGATATTTTGGAAATTCTGACCAAGCAATGATGCCAATTATGACGGAGCTCATGGATTAGGATTACATCAGCCAACTCCATAAATTAGCAGTATAAAATCAATGATGCCAATCATGACAGAGCTCACGGAATAGAATTACTGCAACCTCATTGTCATAAATTTATAATATAAAATTTATATATATTCAATTGGTAGTAGATTTTGCATCATTACTGCAGAATACCCAATGACATGCACTGCCGCGCTGTCTCTATCATACATAGAGTGCCACCACACCACCCAAAAAAGCTCCAGGCGCTGCGGCGCCACCTTGCAAATATTTTAGATGCCATGGCGCTGCTTTACTTTTACATCAAGCGCTGCTGCGGCGCTATTTTTGAATCCCCAAAATATTAATCTAATTATTTATCATATTTCTAAACACTAGTCTTCAATAGGATAATCAAAAAAAGATATTTTAGATCAGTAGTAGATTTATAATTGTAAAGACAAAATCCAACCCACTGAAAAGCAGTGCTGCAGCGACAAAAATATTTGCAAAGCGGCACCTGAAGTTTTTAATTGTTGGTGCTGTGGCGCCTGAGATAATTTTCAGTTGGCGCTGCAGTGCCTAAGCTTTAATTAAAATGGCAAGGCTGTGTGTTCTTTGATTTTGTTTGTCTATACAATCATACTTTCATGTGATAAATCCAAGCTTTTCCTTTTTTAATTGGGAATAAAGTATGGTATTAATTTAAGACTCCATATAATAAATCAACCTAAATTAGCACCACTTATATACTACTACCCACTATAATACAACCATTCAAAATCCACGTTTAATATGCTAACCTTATTCCTTATCATAGTATGAACTTTGCTATTTGGGTTTCAATAATACAATGTTTTACTAGTGATTTTATTTAGTAATGAGGGTATTTCCATTGTGAAAAATGTACCCATTACAAATTCCACTGGGTTTCATATCACCTAATAGATTTGATGCGCACAATGGATAGGGGAAATAAGAGGTAATTACATATGACGCAAGGCTACACTATAAAGAGCATATCATAACAAATTGACTGTTTCCACTTTTACCAAATTACAGTTCAGCGCCAAATCTCAATTAAATAAAAAATTTAAAAAATCATCTGGAACTTTGCATATATGTGTTTTTTGATCTCCTCTAAACAACTGGGTACTTTTTAACCCCAGCTGTATAAGCTAGTTTAAAAATATTCTAGTTTTACTCTTTGGCCTGGTTGAGGTTGCTCCACTAGAAATTTGTTAATTTAATATAAAAATGGTCAAAAACACTATATTTTTGAGCTACAGCACCTTGATTACGTCACTTCAAAAACACCATTTTAATTGCAAGTTTTCAGTCAAAACTCACAGTTTTACATACTTGTGCTACTAATTTTTTTAATTTTTACATAATAAAAAAACATAATACTTTTGATGGTATATAATTTGAGAGTTTCTCAACAATTCTGTGTAAAAATATTTACTACTTTTATATTTAACACATTCTTATTTTTCTCTTTAAAACAGTCCCAAAATTGGAACTTTTCTGACACAAATTCACTCTTAGTGCCTCCCAAGCCTACCACCAACGCTACCCCAAGGCTCCCAAGAGCACGGCCACTCCTGCTCAGGCAAGAAAGACCAAGGCTACCCTCTCCAAGAAGATTCCTGAAGAAAAA
>QTSX02003942.1:0-33001 GCA_014839935.2 Entomophthora muscae | reverse complement strand
GAGTGTGGTGTCCTTAAGCACGAATCTTGTCAAGAAGTCTTGTTTGAAGGTATCCCAGTCTTTTTTGGTGTATTCTTCATGCCACTTGTTGCACCAGGCGCCAGCGTCATGAGCCAGTCAGATGGAGATCTCTGCAATCCAGAATTGCTGCGGGCATTTCATTTGGGCCAGTTTGCTTTGGGCAGATTGAATCCATGCAGCAGTGTTGTCGTAGTTGGCCCTGGCAAAGGATTCCAGGGCAGCGCTTCGAAGACTTTGGGCTACGTAGGCTGGTATAGTGTTTTCATCAGTTGCACACGGCATGGTGGAGGGAGCCTGGAAGAACCCTTGGGTGGACAGGGCATTGAACACGGGGAGTGGTATCACCATGTTCTGGTAGAGGACAAATCCATCAGGTATCTTGGCACCAAGTGCGTATGGTGTCCAGTCTGTTGGGAGGCCAGACATGATTCTATCAAGGATTTGTTGGTGGCGGCGAGTACAGGTAACAGGCAAAATTTTACAAGATAAGGTAGGATGGAGAACCTACCTGTGCTACAAATGTCGTAACTGTGCTGTTTTAGCAGAGTTACAAGGGGAAAAATATTTAGAAACTAGATAATTATCTTTATTGAGAGATAGTGATTATATAGTTAATGTGAGTCATGGATAACAGGAACATGATTGTGTAGATCACATGATAGGATGGTGAAGGGGGTGGCTTGATCCTAGTAATGAGTCAAGCGCCAAAATTGAGGTATCCACCATAAGAGATCATCATTTGTTCATGTTATTGGATTTGGAAATTCAAGTTGACTTCCTAGTCTGGCTCTGAGTGACTGGATAATCGGGTTGCAGGTCATGAATCCACTTACTCGTAACCTTGCTGGTGGGTCAAGCCTGCTGTTTTGACATTATTATTACTAGTAAGAAGAAAATTCTAAAGATTTTTAAAAAACAATCTTTCTAAAAGTAGCTTTGTTTATTTTTAATTTTAAAATCTTTGTTTATGAAAATCTAATAAAGTTACCTATGGAGAAACTTATAGTTGGATCAAATTTGGCTGAAAATCTGTTGTAGGAGTTTTTTGACTGAACATCTTCCTGCCTAATTTTTTGTCCTGGATAAGCAAGTTTGATTATTTGGATGCAGCTTCAAGAAATGATGCTTTTGGCCTTAACCCAGTCATTAGCCAATCTATACTGGACTATTCAGATTTTACATCCAAAAATTTCACTGTTTTAAGCTCAACCAATCTTGGAGCTGGACTTAGCATCTATTAGCAACTTAATCTTGGACTAAAGTTCAACCAGTTTTTGCTGGCCAGGTTACAAAAGTCAACTGCCAGATAATTGTTATTTTGTTGGTGAAAAGCTGATCATTTTCAACACTGTTTTAGTAGTAAGGTAGCTAACTTTTTTGACTTTTAAATCAGATGGCTTATAAGGGATTTTGATCTTTTACCCTAAGATTTTATTTTTTGTTGCTCTAAAATTATGCTACTTTCATTGTAAATAAAATTAACTTCCTCCTCTCTTATGATACAAGTACTCTAATCTCTATTTGAAGAGCCAAAGTATCTCGTCAGTTTTTATCCTGCTTCACTTTTTTGTCCAAAGGCTTAAGTATTTTAATATTTCACTAAAAACTTTATTTGGTACAGCTTGATTTTGGTTGTGGATAACTACATATTTCATGCCTTTTAAGTCCAAGTTTGTATTTAGCTTAAAGATAACTAAACCATCAAGTTTATTCAATCTCATAGCAATTGTAACTTTTATTAAAGCGCCTATGGCTAAAGTGTGTCTTTGAACTGAGAAATATACTGTCTACCTTACCGCTTTCCTTTAGCTCTGCCACTTCTCTCTAAATAGATAATCCTTCTTTTACTTTACCTGGTACCTTTCTTTTTTGTGCGGAAAAGTACGCTTCTTTTTTGTTTAACAAAGATTCAAGCAATGAAGTTAGCTAATTAAGTCTGTTTTCTAGGTTTTCGGCTTGAAATTCGCCTTTCACTCTTTTCCAAAAAATGGGTACAGCCGAAACGTTGCTGTCTTGCTCTAAAAGCGGTGAGCCAGGTGCAGACAATTACCTTAAAATTGCGGTTATTCTAATGAAGGCTTCAAGCTCAAAGCCCGCTATCACAAAATTATTGGAGGATCATTTTATTTATCCTGAGTCTATTCGCCTAAAAGAGCTCTCTATTATCTTGGAAAAAATTAATTATTTGTATGCCGCTGAGCAGACAGGGCAAAGTTTAACCCCAGCCAATGCCCTTGAAGCGCCAGAGCCCGCAAAGCCTTTCAAGGAAAGCCATTCGGCTACATTCCCTGTTTCATCCAATTCGGATGTTGTGACAAAGAAAAGTAAAGCGCATCCTCCAAAGACAGCTGGGCTGCTCCGAGTTACCTCCAAGTCGACTGGAGCAACGCCATACTGTGCCTCTCCAACCGAAGTTTCACCACAAGCAATAGAAGATCCTCCTAATACAATCAGAGTATCTTTACCCAAGAAAGCTCCAAAAGTTATCCTTAGAGGCACAGATGGCACAAAGTAAGAATCATTAGGTCCTTGCTAATCTTGTAGAAAACTAGATGTAACCAAGCTCACTCTCCTCAAGCGGCGAGAGTTGTCTAATGCGCGAATTTGCTACAGTATGAACGACAGCTCTGGCCTTGTTAAATTGGTACCTTTTTCAAATAAATCTAACCTCAAAGGTTAGTCTTAGAAGCTTAACTCCCATCCTCGATAAGGTCGAAGCTCTCGAGCACAAAATATTAAAGACTTCTTCACGCAAGTTTGCTTCTCCTGCTTTATCTGAGCAAAGGCTTCTGCTCAAATACATTCGCCAACCCCAGGTTAAGCCCAAACCCCAAGGCGGCAAAATTAGGATCTTGAACGAGGCTGAAATTCTCGACCACACCCCCCACAGCTATCAAGTATAAGTAAATGCTCTCAACTTCTAACGCTTCCTAGGACTTGGAAGAGCAACGTTGCTATGTATGCCTTCAGTCGTATCCAGTCAAAAGAATCCAGTGCAAGCGGTGCAAGCTGTGTGCTCACGTCTGGTGTCTCCCAGACAATGACGACCTAATTCAAGAGTGGATCAACGAGGAAATCGAATGCCATTACTGTACTGAATACAAGCTATTTAAAGCCGAATCCATCCAGAAAGATTTTAAAGTGCCCTTTAGTAAGTGTGTTAAAATCCATTGCTAACTTTTAATTCCCAGACACCCGCTTCTTTGACAAAGCTGCAACATTCCTTGTTAATTGTCGGGCAGTTTTCTTTAAAGATTCTACTTCTTCTAAAGATGGGATTGTGCCCGACGTTTGGTTGAAACTGACTGATTCTGATCTATATGCCACTATACAGAATTCTTGATTCAATAGCACTTGACTTGCTGTAGAATAACAAAGTATTTGGTTTAGCCTTACACTTTAAAACTTATGTTTTAAACTATTTTCTATAAGATAATATATTGTTGTTAACAGAGAAAATACTATAACTCAAAGCTAACAATGCTTCAAGCATGTAAGTATTTTATAGGCTTAACCTTGCAAATGTAGCAAATGCCTCATTACTTTTTTTCTTAGAATAGTCACAAAAAGCTGCAGATCTCACTTAATTGCCAAAGAATTCAAGTAGCAACTTGTAGCCAATGTCAAGTATATACTTCTGGGAAATATAATAAACAAATTAAAGGGGGAAATTAAGAAGAGTTAATATTTTATTGATATGATTGTTGGGGATTATATAGTATCATAAAAAGCTAAATATTGACCATGGCAGTCATGGGGTAAGTCCAGGTAGTATTCCATTTAGGGTTCAAAATGTTTGATCACCATATAAGATGAATGTCTGATAAGAGTGCCATCAATTATTCATTAATCAGGGAAATACTCAGGGAATGGTTTTCCCGAGAGGGAGTAATTGTAGATGTTGTGACACTAAGCTAAATTTTATAGAAAATTGTTTAAATTAAATCTCAGATATTGGAGCTTATCAATAGGTAAAGACAAGAGCAAAATGAAAAAGGTTGCAAAAAAGTAAACAATTGGTCAAAAATCCATAACCTTAACTTAATGCAACCAATCCATTAGAGAGATAATGTGCTCAATTTGGTTTGACCTGTTATGGTAAAAAATCAAATGGAAGGGATAGTGCGCCCTTGTAGAACCAGAAACCAGTAAAGAACTGCCACCAAACCCTTGAGAGAAATATATGACTTAAATGCTGTCATTGACAAAAAATGGGTCAAAGCTGGGGTCATCCAGATAGCCCTGGAAAATATGAATTTGTCATATTCCTCCCCAAATAATTATGACAAGAAAATTACATGCTATACACTATTTGGGGATGGCAGCACTTGACCCGCTGGTCGTCAGAATTTTTTGAATTATGACCCCATCAGCTCAAATTCCAATGCTGGCCCTCCCACTGCTGAAAATATTCTTGCCAACCAATCAGATACTGCAAAATTTCCCCTGCCCCCATCCTGAACTCTCTTAAAACTTTCCCCATTCCCCTCTAGAAACTTGTTTCTAGATATCTTACTTACTCTTGAATAAAGAAGTTCTCCAAAAATATGATTGCTCTACTGGGGCTGTTTGCCTCAGTCTATGAGAAGTTGGCCTCTGTAATGTTTAAAGCGGCAGGCAGCTCTTTGACCGCCCCTTGACCCGCTCTCTATATGATTTTCCCTTTGAACTCATATTCCAATTTGCCTCTGCAAATTAACCTTATCATGACAATTTCCCTATCCATCTTCAGCTACACTACTTCTGGTGCCAAGATGCTGAAGCCGTCCTCCAGATTTGGTCTCCTGTTGCTCAAGCAGCTTACAATTTGTCTATTATACCCTCATTGTTTGTCCTTGAATCATGCAGCTTACCAGTTCACTCTAACATGACCCTTTTAAATCAGCAGTTTGTAACTCAAATCAAGTTTATTAAAAGCTGGAGCCTTAGAGCTCCCAATAAGCAAAGCTGTTGGATTGTACCTTAAAAATAATCAAATAACCCTGTTAGGCTACCCAAATGTGCATGCCATGGCTAACCAATTGTTGGAAGGCAGTAGTGCCTATGTCAACAGGGATAATTTGACGCTATAGTAAATTATGAGTTTCATTTTTCATAATTGCACCCTCAGGATGACAACTCTTTTTTTAACATTGTGCCCATTACCTGGAGAATTTTTAATTTAAGAATTAAGCCCTGTATATTGTTGCAACTGAACCAATTATAGTTCAGTGTTGAGATTGGGGGAGACAAAAGTCCAGTAGAAAGGACAAATAATAGGAATAAGATGTAGCTTTATTTGGAAAACAGTGGTTAATATACCATAAAAGGATACCACTAATTCACCAGGGGGTGGATTAGTGGCAGGATCCAAGTATGATGTGAGCGGCAAATATCTAATCAGGAGATCAGCGCTTGGGATTGGCCACACACCTAATTAGAATTTATTGCCCATAGTTTGACGTTGGTTGGCAGAATGTCTAGTGCCATTATATACATCATGTAGTGCCTCTATGACTGCTTCCCGTGCATTGTGAGATACATTGGCAGGTGAGGGATCAATCTTGGTTGCAACACTTTATCTTTCCCCCTGCTTGTTGTCAAGCACTAGGATCAGGGTCTGTGAAAGATCCAATAAGTTCTGTAGAAAATCTCTCTGGGCAGGTATGATGTAGTAAGGGCACAATCAGTTGTGATGAAGATTCTTGGTATTACTGTGATGATCCAAATGAAGTTAGTTTGCAGGCAAGGGCTGATTTAGCTGAAATAAAAACTCAATGCTTGAAGTTAGAGAAGGATAGTGGCCTAAGACAGGCAAATGTTTTTTGAGAGGAGGCATGATCCAGGAAAGGTCCCTGGATGGTGCTTCAAACTGATAGTGAAGTTGTGGCTGCTAGAAAAGAATTGGCTGAGGAAACTCTGAGATCCTAAGGCCACCTATGGGAGGTCTGCAGGAGGCAAACTTTACCTAGTTTGAGGGTAAGGTTTCCCTGTCTATGTCTTCCTGGTAGCTTTGAGGAAGCCTTGAAGTCACCAGAGAGGCATGGATATGCCCAGGGACATTATCAAGATAGCTGCTTGGGAAAGCAGCTACAGAACTTGATAATTGATAGGTTTCTGGGGAGTAAAGTTGGTTACTTTGCAACTGAAAGCTCAAGCTCACCACTTGAGTGAGTAAAAACAGCTGCACAGACATGAGCATTGTATGTGGCTAATGACCTAGAGTGGTGTTCACTAATGGAAGCCTAGTCAAACGCTAACTCACTTGTAGAGACTTATTGTCTGAGTCTGAGGCGATAGCAATGGGGACTACAGAGAAGGACAGAACCTAGGTGGTTCATACTGAGAAGAAACAGAGAAGAAAAAGTTGTGGCTGAACCAGAGAAGGACTTGCATAAGAAATGAAAGATGACAGAGAAGGGCTAGCAGAAGAAGTATAAAAAGGTTCCCAAGGGAGATAAGGAGAAGAACTAGTAGAAGGAGAAGAGGATTTCAAAGAAAGACTAAAAGAAGGAGCAGAAGAAATGAGAGAAGATCATCAGGAGAATACTAGGAGTTTAGAAGAAAAGACTTGGAAAGTTAAGTATATAAAAGAAAATAAGTAAAAAGAAAGAGATAAATAAGAAAGAATTAAGAAAAATAATTAAAAAAGAAGGAAACAATAAAAGAATTAAGAAAAAATTAAAAGATGAAAAGATAAGAAAGAAACAGTTAAAAAATAGACTGTGAATTTATTAAGAGTTGATTATGTGAGAGTGAGAGTGAGCAGGAGCATATGAAAATGGTACAGAGAAACTCTGAGGACAAAGGCTGGAGTTTTTCCAAAACCACAAGGGAGAAAGAAGCAAGCAACAGGCAGTTTCAAATTTCTCTGAGGGGAGAAAACATGGGGAAGCACAGAGAAACATTGAATAAATTAAAGTGAAAAAAACCTTAAGTAAAACATAGTTGGAAGCGCTTGGGTTTGTCTGAGAAAACATGACAAGAAGTATGGTGAAACCGTTCAAAACTCAGAGCAAGTGTTTATCCAGGGCAAGACGACGCTGGGTTGAAAACAGGGTAAAGAGCAATTCATCTGGAGAAACGTTTTAGCAAAACTGATCAATCCAGATTGTTGATTAGCTGCATGACAGAGTCTATTTGATAAATATTTTTCATTGGTTAAACAGAAGGGGAAAGACTAAAAAATGAGGGACTGGATAAGGAAAAGTCTGTTTTTAATTGGCTGAAGTAAGTAAAGAAGTTTGATGTATTATGGAGCAAAGAAAACAGGATAGTCTGAGCCTGGAAAAACCAAGGATCTGAAAGGAAAAACAGACTGAAACAAGGAGCTATAAAAAAGAACAGTTTGAAGCAAGACAGTGATTAGAAAAATTGGGATAAAAAGGCCACTAGAGCTATATAGAGAGCTGGAAACCAAGATAAAGGCTCAGGAGCCCAAGATTAGGGAGCTGGAGCTTGAGATAAAGAGCTGGAGCCCAGTAGTAAGGATCAGGAGCCCAAGATAAAGAAGCAGGAGCCTAAGACCAAGTACAAGGAGTCCAAGAGATTGTTGGGAGACTCCAAGTATTGGCAAAACCCTATTTGTGACAGAAATATGCAGATAATAAGAAGAGGTCTCCAGGTGGTGGGAAATCACCACCCAAATACACATAGAGTTGATGATTAACCACCACCAAAGCTTCAAATACTGTTTGGTGAAATTTCCAAAATAAACACTGGGGTTTAAAAAATGGACAAATCCAACCAAAGTAGTCCTAGATATATGGCCTAAGAAAGGATTAAAGTGTCTTCAGCATAAAACTCTGGAAATTGAGACGGGTTAACTATCTCAGTTTACAATACTGCAATAAAAACACCAAGATTTATAGACATTGAACTAATAATAGGGGCGCCAACAACAAAGTACCCACAACAGGGCCCCATCTTCCAGTGATATTTTGACTTAAGATCAAATTATAAAAACGTAGCAGAGTAGAATAACCACTGGATGCATTGTTAAAAGAAAGTTAGACCAGGATAATATTTGGTTTATTGAGTAATTTAGGGAGGACTCAACTCTTAAGAGTTGAACAGCTTTAATTTTCTAATATGTACCAAATTTTGACTAAGCAATACCACCTGGATCCATGGCTCCTATTCCATCTGCATCATCCAAAGAGTACCTTGTCCAGTACTCAAAAAACCCTTGAGTGATTAATTTCTGTTGACCATTCTGATAAACGAGGTTGTATCAAGTGACTCTCATATTATATCTATTTATCAGTGCCAACTTGGTTTGGTCACTCAATTTATGCTGACAAACCAGAGCTGCAGTAACCCATTTTCAATCAACAGTTTGATTCAAATCCAACAAATTAGTTAATTTGGTTAACTGCTTTCCTGATTTTTTAGCTTTCCAACTGGGACAGACAATGCCAGGCATTATGTAAACTACCATGACACTATTGTTCCCTATACCACCAGGGCCATAATAAAGAAGGTTTCTAAGAGGATCTTCCTTCTGAGACAAATGAACATCTATTTTGACCCCTACACATATTTACAAGTTGTGGATTAATTCTCATGAGTGAACTACCTAGAATATTTTACCCTAGCCAAGAGGAAGAGGATATCTATTGCCAAAGCTGTCAAAGGTTTGCTACTAGTAAGACCTCAAAGGAGGAGTGGGGAAGGCTGACCAGACACCTGAGATGACAGATAGAGGAATGGAATTCATTGGGTTTGAGTTCACTAGACTCTTGAAAGACTGATATCAGCCCATAGAGAGTCTGGCCCCAGCTGAGGTTCAGGTACATGGAGGGGATGATTGACTAGTAATAGGAAAAGTCTTGGAAGAATTTTACATGATGCAAGCCAATTACAAACTTTAATTTATCCAGATGCCCCAACTAGGGAATTACAACCCCATCCAGCTGGTCCCTGGCTTTGACTCAGGACATACCATGGTGACCAAAGAGCTGGAACACCACAATTACCTTGGCAGCCCTCCTACTGGTAGGTGTGGTTGTTGTAGACACCTGACACCCTGAAGGGCCCAATGGGGTGGGCTTGAGTTTTGCAGAGTTGGGTTTGAGGGTATAAACAGGATCATCTAACATACAGGGAGCTTCAATATGCCTTTTTGTCTCCTTGATTTGCTCACACTCAATGTTGTGAGCCTTAGAGTACCATTGTGTTAACAAGGGAGTGGCTTTGAGGGATGGTTTGATAGGGACTGTTGAATTTGACTTTCCCTGATCTACTCCTGTCACACCTTTGGGGGTGCCAAAGGCTAACAGATTGGGGCTGAACCCATGCTGTGGTTGACCCTAACCCACAGAATGAGTAATTTGGTTAGTAGATGCTCTGTCCAAGTGGTGCTTAGATGTTTTTGAGATAGTTTGACAATTAAATGAACTAGTGAATCATTTAGTCAGTACACTTTTCTGTTGGCTTATAGGTGGTATGATGTGATGACTACTTGTTCTAAGGCATTCTTCACAAAATATACTTTCATGACATTGCCCGCAAGGTCATATATTTCATCTGTGATGAGGCTCTTAGAACAATGAAAAATGCCACAATATTTTTGCCAATCAATCAGGTAACAGTGGTGGCAGTGTGGCTAGTAGTTGCCTAAGATGCAGTCTAAAATGTGAAGTAGTCAATGGCAGGGATGATATACTTATTCCCTAGATTATATTCTGGCAAGGTCCTTACTGTACCAAGGGTCCATTGCTCAAAAGGTTCCTGGTTTTGATGGGTGTTGTGCTGGGGGTATTGGGGGAACTCATTTCTGTAATAGGGCGCAGGGTACTTGGTTTGAATACTGTCATATGTGAGGATATGATTAGTATTGTGGCAGAATAACTTATAGGAAGAAAAATTGATAATTAATTTTGGGGTTTGGCTTCTGATCACGCAGAAGCACTTTTTGATAAGTCAAAGGTGTTTTATTATTATTTGGGGAAAAGTATTTATACCCCCCTGGGGAGCGTCTTCCTGAGCTGTTGGCAATATCTTTTAGGAAATTCCAACACACTCTTATTTTGAGTAATCAGTGATCTAGGTTTGGCTGTTTTGAACACGCCAACCAATGAGATTTAATTGCTTTACCCAGCACAGGTAGCCTTTGCTGGTGTGGGGGTTTGGTATATTTTGGGACCATTCATCCTGCCTAATTCTGTGTCTTCACGTTGACTGCTTAGCAATATAGCCAATTTAGGAAATATGAGATTATGGGGAATCAAGCACAGCACCTCAGCGCTTGATGTAAAAGTAAAGTGGTGTTGTGGTGCCTGCAATATTTGCCAGGCAGGTGCTGTGGCGCTTGACGTAAAAGTAGTTCAGCGCTTTGACACCTAACCCAGTTGTTAGATGGCACAGTGGTGCTTGTGTATTTTTAAGGTGGTGTGGCGGCAAATTATGTATCACTTAAGTGCTGTGGCAGCGCTTATCATTGGCTAATTTAAGGTCTAGGTCAGCAGGCTACTGCTGATCCAATGTGCATCTGATTTATACTACCAATTTATGTTATTTGCTAGCTGCAATTCATATCTGCAAGCTCTGTCATAATTAGCATCATTGTATATTATACTACTAATTATGGATTTGGTTGTAGCAATTCCAATCTGTGAGCTCTGTCATAATTGGCATCATTGCTTGGTCAAAATTCCCAATAATGGGTAACACTGATTTTAGTGGGAAAGGTTTGAACATATTTATTTAACACAACACATATGTTTCTAGGATATCTGGAGTATCTTAGCACATTTGCAGACACCAGACCTTGTGTTTCATATTCTTAAAAAATATTGTGGCCTTGGATGTGTTCTAATTTTTAGTGTTGATACAGGATAATATCTCTTTGTTGTGTAATGGGAACATAAAGAGTCTTTTCATCTGTCTCTGCCCAGCAGCACACATTTTCAGCATAAGTGGTTAACTGGATTTTGTTGCCCTTTAATTTTTGAAATGGTCACTGAGTTGAGCTCCTTGTAGCAGGTGGTCTCAGGGAAAAGGTAGAGCATGGGCCAGTATATGTCTAACCCAAAATTCCCTGTGATAGCCGCTACATACAATATAGAGAGAGTGTCAGCTGTGAAAAGTTTTTTTCTAGGCTTGTATTCTAATTAGAGCTGATGCAGGGACAGACGTTCAAACCATCCTGCTTGATGTCTTTTCAAATGCAACTGAGTGTTGAAGTATTGGAGGGACTTATGGTCCATGACTTGAGGTGGGAAGGTGGCACCTTCCAAGTAGCAGCTCAATTTCTGACACAGTGGACAAAAGCAGCAAGCTCCTTATAATGAATTTGATAGTATTGTTATGTGTCAGTGAATTTTCTAATTGGTATGCTACTTGGATAAAGGTCCCTTCATCAGTCTTTACTTGCAGCACGCCCCCTATGGCCCAGTTGGAAGTGTCAGTTTCAAGTTTGTACTGGTGTTTTTGGTTGGGGAACTATATGATGGATGTATCAATGAGTTTCTGTTTAAGTTTCTCAAAGGTATGATCTCTTGAAGGCTTCCGGTGAAAGCACTATTTAGTATTTAACAGCTTGTTGAGGGGTGCAATTAGCTCCCCACAGTTGATGATAAACCTACACACATATGCAACCATGCCTAAGAATGTGCACACCTGGCCCACATCTGTGAGAGGTGGTATGTTAGTGATTGCCTTGATCCTGGCAGGATCAGGTTTCATCTCTTGGGAAGAAATGGTATGCTCAATGAATAGCAACTCCAAACTGAGGGATTTGCACTTGGAGGGTTTTGCCTTTAGTTGGTGCTTACAAAGGGTGTTTAATACATCACAAAGATGCTGGAAGTGGGTGCTTTGATATTGAATAAACACAATGATATTGTCAAGATAAACTACAGCACACTTACCAATTAATTATTTAAATGACTTATTAATAAGCATGGTAAAGGTAGATGGTGTGCTAGTCATACTGAAGTTCATGATGCAGCACTCAAAAACCCCATAGCATGTGCAGAAGGCTTTCTTTGCCTCATCTCCTGGGGCAATACAGGCCTGGTTGTACCTCACAGTGAGATCAATCTTAATAAAGATCTTTTCACCAGCAAGCATGCCAAACAGGCTGTCAATCAGCAACAGGAGGTATTTGTTCTTTATGGCAACCTTGTTTAGGGGTGCAGTAGTTGGCAACTAAACAGAGTGACCTGTCCTTTTTGGCTACAAAGAAAGCCGCAGCTCTGTACAGAGAGAGTGATGGGCGGAAAAATCCCTTTTCAAAAGTGTTCACAAGGTGCTGTCAGAGTTTTACATCCTTCTTGGGCATCAGAGGGTAGAGTGGGTAAGCCTTTGGCAGCAACCCTTGTAGTTGTATAAGATGTTGTATCTCCCAACAAGGAGGCAATTGGTCCAACATTTTGCTAAATAGATCCTTAAGCTGGTTGAGAAATTCCTGCAAATCTGGTGATAGATCCCTATGAGGGGAAGTCAAAGGAGGTTCAGAAATAATAAATTTGGCTAAGCACTGGTTGAAGTCCAAGTTGCCCCTTTGAACTTGTAGGGACTTTCTTCTGTAATACATACAGAGGCAGTGTCATATAATAGCTTGTTTAACTCAATGAAATAGGTTTGGAAGCCAGCAGCATTCTCCTGAGAGTAATGACAGAGGTGTACCAGTTAATGTAAGGATGGTTGTGGCTCAGCAAGACTAGACCTGCAATTGTATCTTGACTAAGGTCACTCATGATGGGTCCAGAGAATCTAAACTGAGTGTTGCTCATTCTTACTGAGAAGGGGTACTGCTATATGGAAGATGACTACTCTTCAGGGTCTGCTACCTGCACTGCCTTGATTCAACTGGACACCCAGTCTAAATATTGGGGATCCACAGATCCCTGGTTGATTATGGTGTGATCATCCCCAGTGTCTACCAGGAGCTTATGAGGATTCCCACAAAAGCCAAAGGGGTAAGCCAACTTTGTGATTCTATTTGTTGTGTGACTAGCTTGGAGAGCCGGGTTGGCAGTATTCCCTTGGAGTAGGTCTAGGGTTCTAACCTGGCGCACATTTTATTCCCAGGGGTTTTTGGCAAGGAGAGGCTGTGTTTTTAAATCAAGTGGGGTTGCAGAGCCACTCATAGCTACAGCCCCAAGCTTTTTCTGAACCCTCAAGCTGTACCAACTGCAGCTACCCACTTGAGGGCACATGTTGCCATGGTCCTGTTGCCAGGGCAAGAGGCAACCTAATTGGCTGTGGATGCTATCAGGTGCAGGGAAAGCTTGAGTAGGCACATCATTGGATCTTTGAAACCCCATTGTACCTTGGTTTTTTGTCTCCACAATGGCCTTATAGAGGCTGTCAATAGAGGTGTAGTGCTCCACAGGCACCCATTTACATATATGGGGACTTAACCCATTGATGATGAGTGTGAGGAGCATTGCATTTCTGCCAGTGATAGCTTCTGGGGCAGCAGCAGGTGCCTATTTTCAGGAATCAATGTAATTGGGACACTTCCTGCTTGTTTAATGGCAAGCAGGTGTCAGGGAGCCAGCCTGCAGTGGGTTCAGGGGAACTTGGGGCCAGACGGCCTGCAGGCCCAGAGAGAAGGGCTCATCACAGGATGGGGACTAAATTTACAATGTAGGAGAATAATTTTCCAAGAAAGGCCCATTGGTAGACACATAGAGTCAACTAACCCTGTGAGTGTCATATAGAGGATGCCAAATAGCTGGGTGGAGATTGACACATTGGCAATCACAGTTTCTGCAGGCAGTTGGGCTGTGGGTTCATGGTAGGAGTCATAGGCACTAAATAGACGAGCAGGCAGTTATATTTGTCCCAGAATAGTAATGGTTGTTTGATATGACAGGTGCCTTCAAATTCAGTGAGTTCAGGTTCTCTGGTTCATGCGTCAGGGCCATAGATTAGAAGTTATTCCAAAGTGAACTCTGAATAGGAAGGAATGGGGGATATTCCATGAAATGTACCAGGCTGCAAGGTGCTCCTGGGGGACAGTATAACTTGGGCAGCTTGTCTGTGATTTCTTGGAATTGACTGATAGAAAGGGGCAGAGCCAGAGAAGTTGATCTGTAAATAAAAAAAGTGCTAAAGTTAGGTATGGGATGACCTGAGAAAACCAGAGGTTCATAACACTTCATTTAAAAATGGCAATGGGTAACTTTCTGGCGGCCCCAGAGTATAAGTATGCCCATCTGTTGTGAGAAAAAATTTGCAAAATCTTTTGGGTAGGGTGGTAGCATTTATCAGGGGTTGGAAATCCTTGGCGGCATCAGAAGTTGTTGACATGTCATTGGCTGGATTCAGATGGAAAATCTCAATTTCCCTCTTTGAGGCATCAGATTTATGTAAGGTCTGAAGGCTTGGGGTAAATTATTGTATACTAAAGCCTTTAAACCAAGAATGTTTATATTTGTTAAATATAGAAAGGTAGGTAAGTTTTGTAGCAATAATTGGACAAAGGCTCCCAAAAGCTTATATGAAGTAAAGTAAGGGCTAAGGCGGTTTATTAACCCTAGGAAAACAAAATAAAGACCAGTATTAATGACTGATGATTTAGTTAAAAAGTCAATTTATAAGTCTGGAAATTGATCACCACTAGCTGGTGGATTAAAACTATCCACAATCAAAGTGTGAGTCCCACTATAAAAATTTCCTAACTGTTAAAAAATTTAATCAAATGGAATCATAGAACTAAGATGAAAAGATGCAAGAGTAAAGAAAAGAGAACATAAGCCACAAAACCTAACAAGTACCTTTTTGGGGTGCAAGTCAAACAATATCAACTTAAGTTGAGACTGGGTGGACTCAGGCTTTTTATTGAAGTCTGGTTATTGAGGTGACTTAAAAGGATAAAACAACTAACCAAAGGTAGTTGAGTGAACTTAGTGGTGAAAACAAAACACAAGAACATGTTTCTGGTAACTTAGCTTTAAAAATTAAGCACAAACGTAAAGGAGACGGCAAGGGGACAACAGCTGCTTAGAAAACTTAGGATTGGGCAAGAGAGCAAGCAAGAGGATGGAAAACCAGATTCAGACTGCTGGCGTAAGCCAAAGCAAAAGGCAAAAGGTGAGCAGGTTTGGACCAGTTTAAACTAACTTGGATGTTAGGTCCCAGGTTTGAGAATCATCCAGGATTTAAAAGGTAACTTTGGACACAAATTTTAACCATTAAAATATATCAAATTGGCTGGCAGGCAAGGGAATGAAAAGGGAAGTTGTTAAGTAATAAATTTGATGTAAAATGTCAAGGTTTGAAATAGAAAAAGCGCTGAAGGTGATACAGAAAATTCTAGCAGCTGAATTGCAGAAGGAGAATCCTGACAATTTATCATCATCTGGTGGGCTGTGTTTTTAGGGAAATTCATGTAATGCTCCATTGGAAGAGGGCCAGTTGGTCACAGGAATGCTATTAAAGTTGGCGTCTTCATTAGCTAGGCTAGAAGGGTTTGTGAGGGGAAAGAATGGACCATTTCTTGTGCCTCATATGTTGATCTCAGGGGTTTCTTCATATTTTATCTTCCTTTGGCTTAAGCCCAAAAAATGCAGGATGGCGGCCTGCTGGGGGTCAGGGTTTGAATTCAGGAAATGTGGTTCTATCTTGTGAATCAATGGTGAATAAATGTCACTTGTGACAGCAGGAGTGTTCACACTGTTGTAACTGTGCTGTTTTAGCAGAGTTACAAGGGGAAAAATATTTGGAAACTAGATAATTATCTTTATTTGGAGATAGTGATTATATAGTTGTGCTGAACCACCTTAAGAGGAACATGATTATGTAGATCATTCAGTTGGATGGTGAAGGGGGTGACTTGTTCCTGGTAAAGGGTCAGGCGCCAAATTGAGTCTTCCACCGTATAGGATCATTGTTTGTTCATGTTGTTGATTTTGGGAATTTGAGTCAACTTCCTTGTTTGGCTGTGGGTCACCAGGAATTCAGATTGTAGGTAAACCCTGCTGTTTTGAAAGTGGGATTGTGTCAGGGTAAAGTAGAGAAAGAGCTTGTTGTAATCAATCAAATGGGGAATGTACACCCAAATGAGGATGACATTACCAATTAGGAGGAGATGATGTGTGTTTACTTGTAAATGATAACCCTTGAAGAGTGAATAAGGAAAGGTGCAGCAGAAGATTATGCACAGGTACATCAGGAAGACCTTCATTTGGCTCAACATCAAGGAATCAGCAGCATAGATAGGCTCACATTCAATTTTGCAGGTTTCAGGAATCATTTCAGCAGGAGATGGAAGATTACCAGGAAATTGCAGAGGTGAGAAAGCAGAATCTAGCAGTCTGGTTATTAAAAATCTGATTGGAAAATATTGAAATAAGTGAATCATTGAGGCAAGATATTTATTGAGAGTAAAATATCAAACTACTAAGGTAGTTTGGTGGGGACAATTGTTACTTAAAGCCTTTGGGTACATCTTGATGAAGTGGCCTCCTTGAATACAATATTTAGACAGCTTACAGATACCACCAATGGTGGTTTTGTAAGCTGTTACCTGACCTCCTTTGAGGTCAGGATTTGTTGATCAGCAGGTCAAGGAAGAGAAAATTGGGTGTGGGGCATCTGCACCCCACTCAAACCCAATTTCCCGTGCCACCACCCACTTGTGATCAATTGTTAGATTTAAATCTACGATCACCGCAAGCGGGCGGGGCTTTGGGCCGGATTTCCCCAGGTGGCAGCGCTTTGGCCGAGCCACACCCAGGAAAACTATGGCCATGACAAATTTTCACTTATAATTGGCCACACACCTGATTAGAAGTTACTCCTGTATCTTGACGTTGGCAGTGGCATGCCTAATGCTGTTAGATACGTCATGGGGTGCCTCTATGAGCGCTCTTGTGCACTGTGGGATATTCTGGGGGCAGGGAGCCACCCTTGGTTGCAGCACAAGCCAGACAGGACCAGGGATACAAAGAAAAACAATGAGTGGTGAGAGAAACAGTCCCACTTTAGCAGGAACAATTCAAAGTTAGAGAGGAGTTCTAGGTAGCCAATCATGACCTACACAGATTGGAACTTGGGTTAAGTGGACCAGGAGTCTTTGTGAAAGCCAAGCCCAACAACACCTACCTCATCAAGGGGATTGATGCCCACACAGGATTGAAACTTATGAACTATGACCAACTCTGCCTCTTTAAGGCAAAGGCCACACAGCACAACTCATGGCTACCTGTCCCTGATGCAAAACTGGATCAATACTGGGCTCAAATACCAACACTCTCAAGATAATTTCTATGGCTCTACATTCCAGCACCTCAGGGAGAGATATTGCAATATCTACAAAAACTCTTTTTGGGAAGGTAAGCCCCAAGTGATTCCCTGATTAATCCTAAGTCAGTGGCACAGTTATCAGATGCCCATCTTATACAGGATCAACCCTTTTGAATCCTAAATGGGACACTACCTGGACAAGCCCCATGAATACCATGATGCACATGGTCAGCATGTGGCTTCTCATGATACTATATAATCCCCAACAATCATATCAAATAAAGTATCATATTCTCCTTGATCCCCCTTTTTTGTTGATTATGCTTCTTGTAAGTATATAATTGGCACAAAAAGTACAATAAAATATGCTGAATTGACTTATTGAATCCAACTTTATAATTGTCCTTGGATGGGAAACTGCCCAGTATAAAAAAGTCATCCAGCAGGTTAATTCTGGGGTATAGTCAACATTGATATCTTTAGATAAGTACTTTATGTTTGGGTGGGATACCAGCTGCACAGTTGAGCTGTTAAGGTTCTATGGGATCTGGGTGGGGAACTAGACTTGGTGAAACCCAGCCCTGGGCCAGCTATTTCATGGGTGGATTTTGGCATCCTGTTGCTTGTGGGGTTAATTCTCATATTGTGTTATGAAGGTGGATGCTTCTGAGCTGGGTTGGTTAACACTATTTTATGCAGTCTGGTTTAACTTGATGCTTTCTTTTCATTGTGGTTTCCCCTTATAAAATGAATGTAATTCTAGAGTTATGATGTTTCTCATGTTTAAATAAAGTTGTGGTGAAAGCTCTACTGATATTGATATGCTGTTGGAGACTAGTTCATAGAAGTAGGCTATAAAAGATAGGGTGGTAATTGTTTTATCACATTTAATCTGTTTAAGCTTTTAGTTAGAGGAGTGTATATTAGGCTCTATTTTTTATATCTATGATGTATTTATATGGAGGATGAGATATATTAAATACTAGGTAGTTGCCCCATCCAAGGACAGTTACAGTAGTTTTAAAAGCTATGGCGACAAGCAAAAACAATTCAGATTTTAAAAAAAATGAACTCAGCTTTAAACGAAATTGAAATGAATCCAAATCTATTGTAAATCAATATAAATTTGTTTATTTTTTAATTTTGTTTAAATATGAATTATTTTTGCTTGTCGCCATAGATTTTAAAACTACTGTATAAAGTTGAATTTAAAAAATCAATTGATATCTATACATATAATTTGAATCATTTATCTTTGAATTAACCAAGCTCTCTTTGCCAGTCAATCCAATCCTCAGCAGAGTTTTAACATCCAATTATATAAAAGTACTTTAAACAATTGATTGTGCTGCTTCCAATTTTAATCCACACATTCTAAAGTTGGATAAGCTACACAGATAAGCCACTCTGCGATAGTTGAACCATAGTTTGAAAATTAAGCAATTAAATACAAATCTATAGAAGTTTGAGTAGCTTTATTCTCAGTTTGATATAATTTAGACTACACTCCACTGAATTCAACCTTTGCACTTTCAAAGATGCATGTAAGGGATTGAATGTAAGGATGATTCAAATCGAGCCTTTGGCTTGATTCTCAACCTTTAAAATTAAATTTAGAGGAAAATCAATTCATTCAAATCCCTTACGGCTTGAGCCCACTCGAGGCGACATTACAGACAGATAGAGTCGCTTTTATATATATTGATTTGAACCAAGCTTTTGAAGATGCATTTGTTGGATGGGTGGTATGTTTTTTTGAGAAAGTTAGAATAAAATTTATTGAGGATGGGGTTTAGTTGTTGCAAAAGCTCATGTAAACAAAGTTGAATAGTTGAGTGTTTGTCTTGGCATCTTGGAGAATATCTTTGTTCAGCAAGGGGGTGCAGATGGTTTGGTACTTGAAGAAGCCATTGATGGTCCCGTTGGAGGTGATGCTGGGTACAGCGAGGGTGAAGTCGATGGTGCGCTGCTGCCGCTTGCCAGCATACTGGCCTTGGTTATAGTCCCCTTTGATCTCGAAGTAAAGGGGATAGAAGATTTGGAATCCCTTGTCGGGGCCATTGAAGGAAGTTTTGATGTTTCCTGGGAAGGAAGCAGATGGGGTTATTGAAGTTGAGGTGTTCAAAATGTCTAGGATCTTAGGCTGGAGTTCGGGGGGTGTTTGGTAGAAGCGTGTGTCAAAAGGGGAAGGGAAGCTGGAAGTGACAGTGCAGCTTGATGTGCTGCAAAACACGACTTCAGACGAGCGCATAGGAGCTTTGAAGACGTACTTTGCTCTGTGGATTCTGATTTGTCCGTTTTGACAACCGATCGCAGCAGATAACCGCTCCCCGTCATGTATGGCAGCAAAAGGATCATTCAAAGTGATATCTTCCAGAACAGCTGTGCCAGGGAAGCGAGAGTGGTTGCTGTTTAGGTGGAGTGGTTCCTTTAGACTAAGCCAAGTATCAAAGTGTCGCAGGGTAGGTGGATAGATATGAGGTGACAAAGACATGGCGATGGGTGTAGATAAAATTTCCTTAAATCCCTTGTTAAATACCTTGTCGAGCGGAGATAAAAAATAAATGTGTATTGAATTTTGAAGTTTCCTAAATGAATGCTTGTATGATACATTTATAAATTGTTATTATAACTCTGGACGAGTGAAGGAAATGCGATTTGACGGCAGCAAAGTTATGCATGAGAAGGATTGGCTTTCATGGAGTATTCCATGCTATTCAGCTTAAGTTATTTACTCAAAGCATAGCTTTTTTATTTAAACTGGCAAGTGAGCCGAGCTAATTCCGAGCAGCTTAGGATTATCCAAGTGGCTCAACATATCGGAAGTACATAGTCAACATCATGTTCTATGCACTAATTTATTATCCAAACCAAACAATTGCTTCTTCCCCAAACAAAGTATCTAACATTCTTCCAATCCAAGTAAACATCTGGTAACTTTAAAATCCCGCTAATGGGTCACAACAACACCCTAGCCAATCAAAAGCTGTTTTAACCACCCAGCACAAAAGGTTCCCAAGCCCGAAATTTTAAAGCCGAATGTAAGTTGATGAAAACAACAAAAGTATAAAGTTCAAGCAACAGAGTTACTTTTTAAAAACAACAAACCACTTTATTGAATATACCACTAAACCTAGATATAAGTATCCATATCTTCCATAAGCTGATATAAAAATCAATACGCCAGCACTGAATCTGACAACTGATGCCTGCTATTTGGGAATGCACTTGGGCATATGGCTGCATAAGCTCATCTCCTTTGGCTTTATAACGAAGCAACCGCCCAAAGCAAATCTTGCCCAACTTTTTTTGGAACCAGGGCCTTAATTTTACCACTAATGGAATCTCCATTTCGATCTTATTCTGTACATCGATGGGTTGAAAGAGTTCTATTGCACTCCCTTTTAAAATAAACATAAATCCATAAATTAAACGACTGTAAAGATAGATATAATTTCAACACGTCAATTATTTTCGATCGCTTTCCACCCCCTAACATTTACACCGGATGCCAAGCAAGCCATACTGGAGGGAAGAAAGCCACCCCTAGATCCATCCACCCCAACCCTACCTGGGAGCTCTACTTTGGGCTGAGATTGATCCCACACCAAGGTTAGCCATCTCAGTTCAGCAATAAGTCTCTAGATAGATAGGATCCATCAAGCAGGAAAGCTTGCATGTGGTCCACTATTGCTCAGCAAGTTATATATCAGGCACCAGGGTACCCACTCACAACCCTGGGTCCACATATCATGTTTGATGTGTTCCAACCTCCCTTGATAAAACAGATGGACCCAACTTTATCAATCAATATAAGCCTGCCCATAATACACTAAAGACTCATCAAGGATTTCAATATACTCCACAACAACATATCCAATAGCTAAACCCAGTACATGGAAAGAGGTCAGCTAAGTATCCCATACCATGTCTTTATCTTATGCCCTGTGTCCAGGAACCATCCCTGGGCAGCCCACCCATAAGAACTGGGAATATGGCATGCCCCAGGTTGGGCAGGCATCACCCATCATAAGATCTGCTCTAACCTGAAAACATAGGAGAGAGACTGTCCCACCCAAGACCAGGGGCCAGTAGCAGAAATTACAGCCTCCATCACCCCAGATAGAGTAATGTACACAATTCCAAACAGCTTGTTGGTGTTATCAGTGTTAAGCTTCAGTGCCAGCAGGTACATGAGCCCTGGTGCCAGTGGTGGTTTATACCAATTTTGTAACCAGGGCAGAAACCATATTCATCCCTGAACATCCTTGGCTCTGCAATGTATCAGATACCTTCATAACCAAACCTGGCCAACCTTTTTATGCCGTCCAAGATATCCAATAGTAATATGTTCTTGGGTGAACAATCATTAAACTCAGGCCTTAGGGGGTACTCTCTAAGATCAACAGGCCTGCAGGGTGATCCTGGTGGACATAAAGCTCCAGGTGGAGGAGCCGGCAAGCCAGAAGGGATTGTGCTCAGATGGCTAGAATAAAACATGGAAGCAACCAGAAACCCCAATGATTCATCAGCAGTCTTCATTCCAAAATAGCAATAAAGCCTAGCTCTAGACTTGGGGGTCCATGCAGCCCTTCTTCATCAGGACTTACTTCAAGAGATTATTAATTAGAAGGTCAGGTATCTGGAATCCAGGCATGCAGGCTGCCCAGGTTTCTGGGCAACAAAATGGCACTGGAGCAGGGAAGGCTTCCATTGATAGGTCCAAACAGAATGGTTGTTTGACTTGTTAGTTCCAGAGCACTATTATTGGGAAAGACCTGGTAGCTGATACTCTTTTAGATGACAGAAGCCCTGCAAATCCCAGTGTTGTTCCATTGGCTGGCATGAAAATCTTCAACTTAATGATTGGGGGCTTCTCCCCTGCACTGGGACAGAGGCTACAAGACTTTTTGGGTCAACTTTGAGGGCGTTTGAAGGGGATCCTTTGTCAGCAGGGGCTGTTGGTTCAATTCCAAGAGGATCTGCAGTGCCTCTGCTCCTGGTGGTGGTCATTAGATTTCCTGGACCAAAGCCAGGGACTGACTGACCAGTTGATATTCTCCAAGTGGCTGTGCTCTACTCTCAGCCTGTTGTAGCTGGCCAGTGATCCAGAAAACTCCTCCAAGACATCTTCTACCATCATCTTAGCATATTCTCCATGGATTATGACTGCAATGATCCACATGGAAAGCATTTCCCGTAGGTGAGGGCTATTTGGGCCAAAATAAGGATTAAACACCTAAGAAAAGTAAATCTTGGTTGTGTTATTGATATATCTAGGCTTATCACATCAGGAGGAGTAGTCTAAGCCTGGGAAGGGGAGCAAGGTAGCCCTTGGTCCATGGTATTGGGGGTAGAGAAGTTGTGGCTAGCTGGGGATGGATGGGCTGAGGAGGCAGGTAGATCCTGATACCAACTTCAGCCAGCATGCAGCTGGATAACCTTACCTAGGCTGCAAATAAGGTTTCTCTTACTATGCCTTCCTAATAGCTTTGAGGGGTCTTGAAGTTGCTGGGCAAGCATAGTTGGCCCCAGAATAATTTTGAGGTGGCTTTCCAGAGAATCAGCTGCACAACTGGGTGATTTGGAGGTTTCTGAAAAGGGAAGTTGGTTAATTTGCGCCTGGAAGATCAAGCTAACCACTTAGGTGAGTGAAAGCACTTTTAATGCAAGAAGAATGGTTGCTTCTGATGATCTAAAGTGTTGGTCACTGATGAGGGTCAAGTCTAAGTGAAATCACTTGGAGAAAATTATTGCCTGAGTCTGGGGTGTTGACTGATGGAGACTAACAGAATAGAGAAGCTCATATGGAAGGCATTAGTAGAGATTGGCAGGAAGAAGAAGCAGAAGAACTATAAAAAGACCATCAAGGGTGGCTGAAAAGAGAAAGATCAAGAGCAGAGAGAAAAGATTCAAAGAGATTTAATAAAGCAGAGAAATAAAGAGAACAATGAAGAGATAATTCATAAAGAAACAAAAGAATTGAATAAAGAGATTAATAAAATAAACAGAATTTAAATGAAGTAAGAAGATAGAAGAAATAGTAGAAATAGTAAATATAAATATTTATTAGGAGGTTAATTGAGCAGGAGGAGGAAGGAGCAGACAGAAACAGCACAGAGAAACTTTGAAAGCAGGGCTGGAAATTTTTCCATGACATTAAGGGGAGCAAATGTAGAGCAGCAGGTGGCTTGAGGTTTTTCCAATAATCAAAAAAGGGCAAGCAAACACAGGGGAGCAAATGCCTTATGTAAAACATAAATAGAAAATGTTTGAACCAACATGTCAAAAAGTAATAGGAAAGGGGGAAACTGTTTGAAACACAGCCCCATGGTTTTTCTGGAGAGAGGAGATAACAGGTTCAAGCAAGAAAAAAGAGAAGGTAGCCCAGGAAAACTTTTCAGAGAAATAGGCCAATCCAAGTATATGATTGGCTACAGGCCAAAGCCTATTTTATCAATGTTTTTATTAATAAAACAGAGAGAAAATCCCAATGAATCATGGAATTGACCAGTGAAATTCTTCTCTTATTGGCTGAGATAAAGTTAGAGTTTAACTTATTATATGAAGAAGAAAACCAAATAGTTTAAACCTGGAAAAGAAAAGAATCAGAAGGGAAAACAGACTGAAACACAGAGCTATTTAAGGGGAAACAGAATGAAACAAGGGGATATCCAGAGCCAGAAGAAAGACAAGGAGGCCAAGAGATAGAAGAAGAAGCCCAAGATACTGTAGATTCAGAACCTGTTGGGAAAAATGCGGGATTGTCAAATTCTTTTGCATAAACTCACCAACTTACTGGAATATTTTTCATCCTTTTATATAAAAATGTAAGTTGTTATGGGATGAAGATTACTCTAATAAGTTGGTGAGTTCATGAATTTTTTTTTGAAAATCCTGCATTTTTACCAACAGGTTCTGAATCTACAGTATCATAAAAGGAGTACAAGACCAAGAGCAGGGCAGTTCAGGACTAAAAGTCTAGGAAAGCAGGACATAAATGGACACACAAGAAGTCTAAGACATAGGAAAGGAGTGCAAGACATATAATAAGGATCCCAAGACCAAGTATCAGGAGTACAAGAGATAAAGCAAGGACCTCACAACTTGACAACCCAAATATATCCCTCCAAAACAGGCTACAATACAGAAGGTTTCTAAGGCAATCTTCCTTATGATTACAATAAACCCCAATCTTGACCCCCATCCATTATCCCTGATTGTGCATGGTTTAAAATAAATAAAAATCACCAGATTTTCTACCCTATTCAAGGTGAAGAGGATTTCCACTGCTGAAGCTACAGGAAATTTTCTACAAGTAAAAATTCAGTAAAATAGTGGGACTGGTTAACCCAACAACTGGGAATGACTACCAGAGGCAAGGAGTTCATAGGAAGAAAGATCCAGAGACTGTTCCAGGACTGGTACCAGCCCAAGGATGACCTCACGCCTGCTGAAGTAATGGTCTATGAAGGATATGCTTGTATGGTCATTGGGAAGATACTCAAAGAGTTTGCAGTAAAGCAGTCCAAGTATAGCCTGTTACTTAAGGAACCATCCCTCCTGGATAATGACAACCCCACACAGATGGCACCTGGTATTGACCCAGGACATGTATTGGTGTTTGAGGAGCTGGAACACCATAATGAATTCTTCCTGGGCTTGTTCTTCTGGGGGGTGTACATTTTATGAAAGAAGGTACCAACCTCCCTTCCAATAACTCCCTTCCTCTTGTTGTGTGTGCAAGTCCTCTTGGAAGTTGTGTTCATTCCTATCCAGGGGTTTGTCTTCTAGAGAACTTATTGCCCAGCATCTGGGTAAAATATATTTGGGAGAGAACCCATTATCCTATCATTTGAAAATATATGGGAGTGTGAAAGTCTTTATTTACAGAATGGAGGACCTCTCAGAAACCTTCTGAAATTCAACCAGTTGCAAACTTTGGGGGCTGCTCTTTTGAGGATGTCCTGGGGGTTGCCAAAAATTGCTTTACAGCTTGAGGTAAAGCCCTACTGATTTTTAAGACCCAGGGTGTGTTCAAACTTAAGAGCTCTTAACAGTATTATCCATCTAGCTCTTGTTTGGCCAACCGCTCTTATATGGCTCCCCCTTGTCTCAGGTAAATCCATATAGACAGGTTCTTTCAAAAGCTTAGACAATCTGGGCTCTAACTTCCCTATAATAAGGTAATATTCCAAGCTTGCTTGAAATAATCCCATCCCATTCTCCTTATGTCTCTGAGCATGTTAATTAGGATTTGGATTATCCTATTGATGAAGAATTGCCAGTGAAACAGGCTCAAACTTGACCATCTCATCAACCTTTGTAGTCTTCAAACATCTGAAGTTCTCTGCTTTGCTTCACAGCTTCATCAAAACTTAAATAAGAAAAATATGTCCCACCAAACAGAACTTTGACAATCCACGCCTTGAGCCCTGAACAGTTTCCCTGCTCTCTTTGGTGGTTTTCTGGGATGAGCTCAATTCTTTTCATAGTAAATCACTATGAGGATTGTTTTGCTTCAAACTTTTTGATGTTTCCCTCAATTTTTCCTCTGCAGAAGAACCAAAGTAAAAGGGTTCCCCAAACTTTTCTACCCCCTGCTTCTCTAGCAGCTTGCTGTGTGAGAAACATTGACCTGCTCTTTCAGCACCCCCACCTGTTCCGGCCTCTCCCTGCTCCAGCAGCTCACTTTAGAGAAATCTTGAACCACTCCCTTCAACTTCTCCTTAACCTGTCCTGAACTTATGCTAGTAGCCTAGCACTGGAATTTCTAGTAGTTATATCCTTGAGCCGTTACCAGCCTCTTCCACCCAGACTATTAAGTCCCTTTCAGTGGCCTCTACCTAGGTCATCAGAACCAGTCATATCTCAGGAATAACTATGGGTTTTACTCACTCAAATGTTTAGCTTGAGCTTCCAGGGGAAAAGTACCCCAATCCACTTCTAAGATTCCTCCAAAATGTCTATTCCAGCAGCTGCTTCTCTCAACAGCCACCTCAACAGTGGTCCTAGGCCATCCCTGCTTGCCTAGTAGCCGTGCACCTTCCGTGAAGCTATCCATAAGCTGTAGATGGAGAAACTTTACCCCCACCCTAGGCAGGGTGGCCCAGCCGTATTCCCATCCAAGATAGTTGAAGGATAGCTAAACCCCTTGGCGCAATATCCCTGAGCACTATATATCCTTCCAAACCACCATTAAGGGGCCATCAAACTAACTAACTAACCCCCAAGGCGCCCTAGATCAGCATCCACTATCAAGGCTAGGCAGATCAACTAACCCACAACCAGGTACCTCTCCAAAACAGCCAATCTTTTCCTAGCTCATCCCAGCCCTTGTCTGAAAAACTCTTCTTGGTCCAGATTGTTCCCAGGGTTACTGTTGCTTTCACTGCTGCAGCAGTTGGTGCCAATGCTATATATCAACCTGGAGCTGTTTGAGCCAATGTTGCTGCTGCTATTGGTGGGGGTACGCTTGTTACAGCTACCTGTAGGTGGGTAAGATCCCATGCTGCTATATTTTTCAGCCGGCTGGCCTCAGCAATCTGTGCTGGTATAAAGGTGATTTCCTCTGGGGGTAGGGGTGCAGATATACAAGGGGTTGAGTAATTGATGAAGGAGGAATATAAGTGTAAGCTCTTGGCCAGTGAACTTTTTGTATTGTGTTTTGGATCTCTGCAGATGCCTTGGAATATGCATCACAGGTGATCTTTTAAAGGGGGTTACCAAGTTGTATTGCAATACCCTAAGAGATCCTGTGATAGGGGAGGTGCTGGTGATGCCTGTGTTGCAACCAAGTTTTCTGACTCACCTGCCAACATATCTTACAATACACAGGGGGCGCTCAATGAGCCGCCCCTTGATGTATCTAACAACATGGACCAACCTGATGGCAATATCAAATTGTGGGCACTTTCTCCTAATTAGGAGTGCTACCAATTTGACCTGCTGATCCCTGCACAAGTTATTCCTCGGCTCAAATCCTTACATGAAACAAGCCATCATGCCACCCCCTGGTGGCTGTGTGGCTTTCCCCATATGGTATATTAATCACAATATTCCACAATAAATGATACCTTATATTTATTATTATGTCCTTTCTATTGGACTGTTGTCTTCCCCAATTCCAAATACTGAATCCTCATTGGTTCAGTTGCAACACCTGGCCTTAGATTTTCTGAGTTGGTGAGCTAGGAATTGGTTTTAGAGCTTGCCCAGATGGCAAACCAGTTAACATCAGCCTCCAGGAGGTACCTACTAGCTTTTCAGATCCAAAATCTTTGGGGGATATGAATGTGGCAGATTTTGGATGCTATGAGGGAAATTTGGGTTAGAAATTTTTATTTCTTTGCTAGATGGGTTTTTGGTGTCCATGTACTGGGAAAAGCAGGTTTTCTGGTGAGAGGTGCAATGGTAGGGTTTAGGGTACACTTGGGTTGGATGATCTTTGCACATACCTTATGAATGGTGTATCCTTGAAACATAGTGTGCCCTGCAGGGGTATCCCTGTAATAATTTTAAGGATGTAAGGTGTCTTTACAGGTATCCATATATGTGGCCTGATTGAGAAACTGAATTTTGATGAACATTTCAACTACGTTTGGTAATTTATTTGATTGTGGTAAAAATCGAGGTGCTTCCAGTGCCAATCAGGAAGCCTATGAAGGGGAAGCGAGAAAAAATTGAAAAATAATGTTTTTGTTGAATAATAGATTTTGATTTTAAGCTAAATATCTAGTGGTTTGGTCCTATTGATATTCAAGGATCAAGTATGAGTGGGGGCTAGTGTGGCTGATGGTCATGTGACTGAACTGTATTATTGGCAAAGGGGAGGATGTGGATCATCAAATGCAATAGTGGGTGGATTTGAATGTGCTCATTTGATAATTTAGTAGAACTAAGGGGTTAGTAAGAGCTGCAGAAAAGGGGATTCAGTATTGAGTGAATCTACCATAAAAACATGGTATTTTACTTCTTGATGTATAGTGTCCAAAGCAAGGGTATATGCAGATTCCAGATGTATATTGTGCTTTAGATGGGTGGGTTGTTTTGAGGAACAAATAAGTGGGATTGCTGAGTAGTTTGAGAATGGTAATTTTGGATAATGTGAGATGAAATGATTGGTGGAGTTTGTTTTGTAATTATCTGGATTTTGAGTAAACTCACGTGGAATTAGATGATTGGCTGCGGCAGAAAGTTAAATAAAACTCGCCGAGTAAGTGGTTGTCTGTCTCGGAGTTTTGAATGGCGCTCTGGTTTGGTAGGGAGGTACATATGGTTTGGTACTCAAAAAAGCCATTGCTGGTTTTGTTGATGGTGACGCTAGGAACAGCCAGCGTGAACCTAAGGGTGCGCTGTAGGCTTATACCAGCACGCATACACCACATGTATTCTCCTCTGATTTCAAAGTAAATCGGGTAGAAGATTTGGAAGCCACAGTCAGGGCCGGAAAAGGGTGTTTTGATGCCTTTAGGAAAAGGAGCAGGTGCTTGTATGTCAATTACGGTTTTCATGATCCTCAGGATGGGGAGCTGGGCTTCGACGGGAGTTTTTGAAAACTCAATGTCAAATGGGACAGGATGGCTGGAGGCGACGGTGCAGTTTGATGCGTTACAAAACACAACTTCAGATGAGCGCAGTGGAGCTTTGACGATGTAGCGTGCGTGGAGGATGTTGATCTTTTCACCTTTGCAATCTCCAGCAGTAGGGTACAACCTCCTTCCGGCATAAACGGCGGCAAACGGATCGGTTAATGTAAGGGTTTCTAGAGCTGCTGTGCTAGGAAAGCGAGAGTGGTTGGTATTTGTGTGGCTTGATGTGCTTGAGATGATATCATGGTGCTTGATAGTGGGGGCATGGATGTAGGGGAATGAAGCCATGGTTTTTTTCTTGTTAGAAATCCACTTAAGTATTGTTCCAGTTGATGACGTAATTAGGAAATAAATAGTTTAAAACATATCCCGTGATATAAATATGCATTAAAGATTTAACCCATAATTTCAGCTCATTTATATAAATAATAGTATATAAATAATAAATTAAAATTAAAACACTAAAGCTCATAATATAACGTAAATAAAGTATAGTTGGTCTAGAAAAGTGTAAGTTTAGCTAACCAATGTACTTAAATTTGATCCCAATTACTAAAGCATGTCTGACTATATATTGTTGATTACGATGAAACTATGAATGGAATCAAAGTTGTCCAAAGAAATGAATATGATTGGACAATCTTAAATATTTTATTGGTTCGATTTTTAATATAGGATTTTAAATATCACCATGTAAATTATAATCTTCTAGAGCCAATCATATTTAGACTTTCCATGTATGGATTTGTGGAACAAAAAAATCTCATCAAAGCATGCTATGATCCTTATTTTTCTAAATTAAGTAAATCATGTAGTAATTTGAATGTAATAAGGTTCCACTAAGCATAGTTCCTTGGCTCTCGTTTAATTAATTTTCCACTAATATATTTTTCTGGCTCCCTAATAACGAAAAATAAATTCCCTTACAGTTTTCCAGTGGGAAATGTATTTGTCATTTGTCATTTTTAATTTGGATCAACTTTATAGACTTCTTATTATTTTAATCATCAAACAATCGTTATTCCACAGATGTAGCCCTTTGACTCAAAAATAATATTCCTCAAGATTTATAAATCAACTTATAAATTAATTAATAATTAATCTATCCACAAGAGTTTCCTGCCAGAAAGTTAATGTATATTAAAAAAGCTTACAATTGATAGAAAAGGTTACCTTATTTGAAAATGACATTAAAACACTTTGAATATAATATAAATCCACCCATTTTAATGATTTTCTTTGCATTTCACTTTTTGCTAGCTAGGGCGTTAAATTTATTTTCATCTTTCCGTTTAAATCCGGGGATAGCCACTCATTTTACAAAAGAACTCCAACTTGTTAAAAATGGACAAGAGTCTGTTCAAGTTAAAATTATTATCCTACAAAATGATTTGAAACCTTCTCACTTTAAGACCGTCTGGTATATGTGGTTCCAGCAGAAAGATCGCCAGTGATCCCCACGCCTAGCGACCTCGTATGCTAAGTAAACTCTATTTAAAAGGCGAAAGAAAGATCAATAAATAAACTCTTTGCCGCTGCAGATCCCAGTACCTAGTCCTTCCACAATGTTCAAATTAGCTGAAACCATAAGGCCCCCAGGATTTAACTATCCAAACCGAACCCAAATTTCTAAGAGCTCCATAAGGTATTCACAAGGATCAACCCTAACCAGTAAACCGATTTTCTCACCAGATACCACCACTAAGCTTCGGTACTGTAGATTCAGAACCTAATTGTAGAAGTGCAACATTGCCAGATCCTTGGTCCAAAGTTCCAACTGCATCTGCGGGCAACCCAGCGGAGTGAAACCCAAAATATTTAATAAAATCAACCATTTAATTTGACTTTTTTTAATTTATTTAAAATTTCAAAAATTTTAATTCCTACTGCAGATAATTCAACTAACTAAAGATAAAACACATCAAACAAGTGCAGAACACACAAATCAGAGATGCAGAGTTCTAATGTATTATTTGGTATTCCATGTAAGTCTAACAAATCATAGACATCATGTAAAACTTAACAAATCTGAAATTATGGGATTGTCAAATCCAAGAACCAAATTTCATATCAAAAATGAGGTGAATTTGAAATAAATATAATTTATGGGCATCTCAAAAAGGATATCAAAGGATCTAGAGTGGATTTGTGCTAATTCTTTTAGGAACCAGGCATTCTCAAAAATCACCCTATTCCATGTTAGGACGGCTAAAATTTAGATTGTAATATTCATCAACTTAACACACTTAACAATAAAATTAGCTAAAATGTACACTTCTCTTTTTGAGTTTAATTTTTTAATAATAATTTATTATGCCTTCTTTTAATGACAACCAAATAACTGAGCTGTTCCCTGGCCTTGACAAAATCATGCAGAGCTACACTGGGTCTTCTAATAGTGAAGCCTCCCTCTATGACCACTCTCAACCTACAGGCCCCTCTGCAAGCACTACCCAGGAGTGTGTTCTTTCTCCTGCATCCTCAAGCATGGCCTTGTTTGCCCATCACACACAGGCAGCTGCTAACCCAGATCATGTATCAACACTAGCATCCAGAATTGGCCAAGTGAGCCATGAGGTCACCCAGAGAACCCAGAATCCAGAAACAGCCAATCAGATGATACTGTCTGGTTCTCAAGACAGACACATCCCACCTCCAGCCAATCAGTCCGCAAGACGCAGAAGAAAGCCAATTACCCCAGAAATTGTTCTGGAAGCGGTCAAAAACCAAGGGATGTTTATATCCCCTGGGGAACCAGCAGCCCCACTGTGGGGTTCCTGTTCACCAGTCCCCATAGTGTGTCCTGGGTCATAGCCAGGGACTGACTGGGAGGTGTCATTCCCTAGTAGTGGTAGGTGGCTTGTCAGAAGTCTCTTATACTTGACATGCATTACTGCCAACTCTTCTAATACTTTCTCTATGACTAGGCGGACATCCCCACCATGCACTTGTACTTCAGCTGTTGCTAGTCCCTCTGTGGACCTGTACCAATCTTTCAACAACCTAGTAAACTCATTTTCAATAAGTTTCCTTCCCCTATCTATCATCTCAAGGTGTCTAGTTAACCTTTTCCACTTCTCTTGGGAAGTTGTACTAGTGGTAAACCTTCTACAGCTTTAGGGGTAGGTGTCTTCATCCATTTGGCTAGGGTAGAAAATATTGGACAACTCACTCATAGGGTCTATCTTTACTGCTAGAAATTTGAGCAGGGGTTGAAATAGGCTTTTATCTGCTTTCATAAGTAAGATCCCCTTAGAAACCTTCTGTTATATTATCTGGGGGTCTGGGAAACAATATAGATGTGCCAATGCTTGAATTTCTCCAACAATCTCTTGGACACCTTGTACTTGGCCTTAGACTCTTGCATCTTAGTCTTGGACTTCTGCTCCTTAAACTTGGACTCCTGCGCCTTAGAATTAGACTCCTACGCTGCGCTTAGGATCCAGCTTGTTATTTTAAGCTACAGCTCCTTAATCTTAGGCTCTAGCTCTGTTATCTTGGGCTTCAGCTCTCTGTATAGCTCTAGTGGTCCTGTTATTCCACTTGATTCAGTCCCTGAAAAGTCTCATATTGAACCCCCTTTTATAGCTCCTTGTTTCAGTTCTTTTTTCTTTTGGAACTCTGGTTTTACAGGCTTAAACTATCCAGTTTTTCCTATTCTACAATAAGTCAAATCTTTTAACTTACTTTAGCCAAGCAAAACTCTGCTTTTTCTGCTTAATTCTCTCATTTTTTAGGCGTAAACTCTTCAGTTAAAACCCTCAAAACAGTGATTAAACAGGCTTTAGTCTTCAGAGAATCAAACACTTGGATTGAATGGTTTTACCAAAAAGTTTGCCTGAATGACTTGCTCTTTACCCTGGTTCAAACCCGGCACTGTCTTGCTCCAGATAAACACCTGCTCTGCATTTTGAACAGGTTTTCTGTGATTCTGGTCACTTTTTCCCAGGCA
Organism: Entomophthora muscae; assembly: GCA_014839935.2. Lineage (NCBI taxonomy): Eukaryota > Fungi > Entomophthoromycota > Entomophthoromycetes > Entomophthorales > Entomophthoraceae > Entomophthora > Entomophthora muscae. Next base: position 256 of record QTSX02003942.1, on the reverse strand, counting down.
AACGTGAGTGCTTCCACCTATGTTTTACTTAAGGGATTTTTGAGATGTCAAAAAAGCAGACTCAACCTGCCAACAAGGTTTTAAGTAAGCTGGTTTGTGACCTGCAAACTAATTATCTGGTCACTTGAAGCCAGACTAAGAAGTTAACTCAAATTGCCAAATCCAACAACATGAACAAGTGCTGATCCCTTACAGTGGATACCTTGTTTTGGTTCTTGAATCATTACCAGGATCAAGCCACCCCCTTCACCATCCC
>QTSX02003941.1:0-33304 GCA_014839935.2 Entomophthora muscae | reverse complement strand
ATACTATCAGCCTTGATGAGGCATGAATAGTAGAAAACATTGAACAGAGAACTCAACACTTGGGGTTATCTGGAATTCCATTTTGGGAATGGGGATGGGATGGGATTGCAGCTGATGAATTGTTAACCCATGTTTTGCATTGAGTTGGTGAACATTTGGATGCTTTCATGCATCCAAATTCAATCTCTGCAGTTACTGCATTAACTGTTTGCAGGGTTGCTTGTAAGCCTCATCCAAATCTGGTAAATTCCAGATTTGGGCAGCAGTTCCCCCAAATTGGGTGTTGGGAATTGCCTTTTTTGGGTTCCTGTTTTGGCAATTTCCCCATTTGGCAAGGATGGACAGTCTTTCCATGGGGGTGTGCTACCTGCTGGTTGGCAGGCAGGCTGGGTGGGTGGGTGGCAGCCGTGTGGCCCACGGTTGGCCTATAAAAGCCCAAAATCAAAGAATTAGAATTTTTATTTTAATTTTCTTCTGGATTTTGCTTTGTGGAAGTTTCCCCAATCAGGAGGAACTGCTGCAAATATTAATTTTGAGTTTTAGACTCAATGGTAACCAAAATGCTTTTGTTTTGGTTGGTTTTGTCAAGAATGTTTCTGAAAATCTCCTTCTCATAGAACTGGGTATAAAAGCACTCAAAGCTCTATTGTTTCAAGAAATTTGATCTTCTCTTATTTAGGCTCATCAATCTAATTTTTTTGATCCTAGCTGTATAATTCTTATTCTTGGGAAATAGTAATTATTGGTGATAGTTAAGCTCAGTGTTACAACTGAGTAGCCCAGACGTGCCTGCCAACATATCTTACAATAAATAGGGGCGCGCAATGAGCTGCCCCTTGATGTATCTAGCAACATGGACCAATCTGATGGCAATATTAAATTGCAGGCACTTTCTCCTAATTAGGAGTGCTACCAATTTGACCTGCTGATCCCTGCACAAGTTATTCCTTGGCTTCAAACCTTACATGGAACTTCCCACTATGCCACCTCCTTGTGGCCGTGTGGCTTTCCCCATATGGTATATTAATCACAATATTCCACAATAAGTGATACCTTATTCTTATTGTTCTGTCCTTTCTATTGGACTGTTGTCTTCCCCAATTCCAAATACTGAATCCTCACTGGTTCAGTTGCAACAGCGGTAGCAGCAGTAGGTTGACAACCTACCTAAAGAAAAATTCCCCCTAAGAAAGGACAGAGTACGGGCCATATGGCTACTCCCCATCAAGAGACCTTCCTACCAATCCCCAAGGGGGGCATCCCCAACGGGTATGTCATCTATCAAGACCAGCTAGTCCTCACAAGCGTGTACAATTGACTCCGTCTCAGGCAGCGTGACGCCAGTGTTACCCCGCCCCAGTTGGACCTCTCTCAGCGCATGCTCAACCTCCAAATGGAATCCTTTGCAGGTGGGGTTGAAGGAGCTGACATTGTCAGTTGGCTTCACTCCACCAAGACCTTCCTTTTTATCTTCCAAGTTCCTGAGTTCATGTGGGTTGCTACTGCGTCAGGGCGCCTCACGGGGCCTGCCACTGTATGGTTACCAACTGGGCCAGTCAGGAAATCAAAGTCACCTGGCTGGCATTCAGGGACGCTGTGAGATCCTGCTACAGCAAAACCTTCTCTCATATTGTGGTGAAAACTCCCCTTCTAGCAATCAAACAGACTGGATCCGTTCCTGAGTACCTTGCAGCCTGGCAACAAGCTCTTGCTGCTGCACCAGAAGCCGTGACCAACAGGAACACTATGCTTCTGACCCTGATAGTCAATGGGCTCAAGCCCCATATATGTAAGTGGGTCCCCACAGGTTGCTGCACCTCCATTAATGACTGCTACAAAGCTATTGTGGAGGCCAATAAACAGGCTTTGATGGACTTCCACCGTACAAATGATGCTCCATCTCAACCTTGTGCAACACCTGGCAGTGCCCACAACCAAGTAAGCTGCCACTAGCCCTGTCAGCAGGATAATGGGACTAAACGCCCCCGCAAGGGAGAGCTCCAGCTAGCCCAAATTGAGGACCTGGGAAAAGCCTGGGGGTTGTAGGTACAAGAGGTCCTACAACCCCAGCTGACCCACACTCTCAATTCCTCCTTGCCAAAAATCCATGTGACTATAATATACACAAAGTTGAAACCCTTGACGTCTTCCAGGTCCACAGTGACAACCCTGTGCTTCAAGCAAGCCACTTCCTCAATAAATTAACCTAATTGTCTTATTCCTTCTGTTTTTGTTGAAACACCCACAAATTGTTGGTGGACACTGCAGCCAACCACATCATGGTGGACCAGGCGTTTGCTGATGCACAGCAGCTAGACTGTGTACCCAGAAGATTCAAGGCAGTACAAGTAGCTGACTCATGCATAGTAGCAATTACCCACAAGAAGGTCTCCTTCTCTGTGAGGATGGGGAACGTCCAGCTTAAGCTCTCTGGGCCAATCATGGCCAGGCTCAGCCACAATGTAATTGCTGGTCTTGACTGGCTTTTTCACAATTGCCCCTGCATTAATTGGTATATGTCTGTTATTACCCTCAATAGAAATAGGGTGGGATTTCAGATCTATCCTGTTGAGATGAGCAAGCTTCTTCATGATACTTTGTTTGTCAGAATAACAGAAACAGGCTTGTACAATTTCAAGGGGGAACTAGACTTCAATCAATGCTCAGTCAAAGTTATCTGCGCTGAACCACCTGCAGCCCCTCCCTTGACCACTTTATCTTCACCACCACTTGCCACACTTCTCAAGGAGTATAAGGACGTTTTAGTGAAACACTGGACCAACTACCTCCTCCCTGGGAGATCCAGCACAGTGTACAACTCCAAGGGCTGTTACCTAAAGCACGCCTCTTATACCGTCTCACACCAAAAGAAGATGAGACCCTCCGCCAGCACCTCATGGACGCACTTGACAAGGGCTTCATTTGCCCCTTGCTCTCTCCATACAGAGCGGCTGTCTTCTTTGTAGCCAAGAAGGACGGGTCCCTTTGCCTGGTCACAGATTACCACACCCTAAATGAGGTGACAGTTAAGAACAAGTACCCCCTGCCGCCAATTGACAACCTGTTTGACACACTTGCGGGTATGAAGGTCTTTAGCAAAATTGATCTCACTGTGGGGTACAACCAGGTCCACACTGCACCAGGGGATGAGGAAAAACTGCCTTCCACACACACTACGGGTTGTTTGAGTGTCAGGTCATGAACTTCAGGATGACCAATGCTCCTTCCACCTTTGCTATATTGATGAACAAAGTATTTGAGGAATTGATTGGGAAATGTGTGGTGGTGTACCTTGACAACATTATTGTCTTCATTCAAGATCAAACCATGCACCTCCAACATCTCTGTGCTGTCCTTGACACCCTTTTGAAAACCAGCTAAAACCTAAACCCTCCAAATTCAAATTCCTTAAGTCAGAGCTGCTGTTCCTTGGGCACACCATCTATGCTCTAGGGATAAAGCCCAAACCTGCCAAGATCAAGGCAATCATCAGTATGCCACCTCCCACTGATGTTGGTCAGTTGTGTAAATTTTTGGGCATGGTTGCTTATGTGCTTAAATTCATCCCCAATTGTGGAGAACTTATTGCACCTCTCACCAAGCTCCTGAACACTAAACAGTGCTTCCACTGGACACCTGCCAGAGACTAAGCCTTTGAGAAATTGAAGCAGAGACTTACAACAGCACCCATACTGCAGTTCCCCAACCAAAACCGCCAGTACAAACTCAAGACTGATGCCTCTGACAGGGCCATAGGGGGCGTACTACGGGTAGAAACTGACAAAGACGTCTTCCTCCCTGTGACATATGAGTCCAGGAAGCTTACTGACTCAGAACACTTTTACCCTATACACAACAAATAGTTGGCAACAATTGTACACTGTGTTGAAAAATGGCGTTGTTACTTGGAAGGGGCAACCTTTCCACCCTGCGTCCTGACAGACCACAAGTCACTTCAGTACTTCAACACACAGCCCCACTTGACACGCCGCCAAGCAGGCTGGTTTGAGTGTCTATCTCCCTACCAGTTGCACATCAAGTACAAGCCTGGGAAGGAACTTGTCACAGCTAACACCCTTTCATAACTTTACGTAGCTTCCATCACCAGGGATGACAGCTTGAACCCAGATTGGCCAATGTTGTACATCTGTCTTGAAGTAACTTGTTATGAAGGCCTTAACTCATTAACCATCTATAAGCTGAAGACAATGAAAGTCATTTCACCACTGATGCTGGCAATGTCTGCTTCCAGGCAGAGACAGGTGAGAAGACGCCTTACATCCCCACCACACAGCAAGGCAACACAATCTTGCATTACTACCGCATCTTGGGTCCCATAAGAGGACGCAACCTCTTCAAGATCATATGACATAAGGTTTGGTGGCTGTGTATGCAACAAGACATCTTGGATCTCCTTGGGACATGTGTTTTGTGTGAAAAGAATACATCCAAGCCTGCATCCCCTAAGTCTTTCCTGCCCATCAAGGCCATGGAACCCTTTGAACAGTGGGCCCTTGACATTGTGGGGCCCTTCCTCAAAGACAGGCTGGGAAAGAAATACATCATAACTGCCATTGACTACTTCACCCGTTGGCCAGTAGCCTGGGTGATAATAAACCATACTGCCACCACCATCACCAACTTCATTGGCAAGGAAATTGCGGCCTGCTTTGGGCGGCCCAAACATCTCATCACAGATGGCAGCCCCAAACTTGTTGGCCAGGTAATGAAGGTGTACTGTGCCAAGAATGCCCTCCAATGGATAGTTATCACTCCCTACCATCTGCAAGCCAATGGGCACGTAGAGCAATTAAACAGCTCACTGGTCTAACTGATCACCAAGCTCTTGCAGGAGCACCCCAATACCGCGTGGACTGAACACTTGCCTACCGCTCTACTTATTCTAAAAGCAAGAATCAATCAAGGCACCAGGTTCAGCCCTAGCACCTTGGCCTTTGGGACACCTGACAGTCTGAAAGGAGTTGAACAGGGGAAACTACAGTCTACAGTTCCCGGAAAGCCCCCCTGTTGGCAACTCCATCCCTAAACCAATGGCGTGCCAAAGCCCAAGAAGTTGAGCACAAACAAATTGAAGGAGGGGAAAAGTACCTTGAAGCCAGATACGCTGTAGGTGACCCCATCTATACCCTCAACCCCAATTTGGCTAAGTTGGAGCCCAACCACCTAGGGCCCTTCAAGATAGCTGCAGTCTATGACAATCACACCTATCAGCTTGAAGATGCCCAAGGAAACACCAAGATACTCCACCACAATTGCTTGCACCCCTGCCGCGCCATTCCCACACAAAGGTTGTTTGTGTGAACCTTCCCAGATCTCCCACAGACTCCAATCCTGGTGTCTGACAACAAGCAGGGGGCAAGGGGGTGTTGCAACTGAGCTTCCAGACTTGCCTTCCAATGTATCTTACAATACACAGGGGGCGCTCAATGAGCCGCCCCTTGACATATCTAATAACATGTACCCATCTGATGGCAATATTAAATTTCGGGCACTTTCTCCTAATTAGGAGTGCTACCAATTTGACCTGCTGATCCCGCACAAGTTATTCCTTGGCTTCAAACCTTACATGGAGCTTCCCAATATGCCACCCCTTGTGTCTGTGTGGCTTTCCCCATATGGTATATTAATCACAATATTCCACAATAAGTGATACCTTATTCTTATTATTCTGTCCTTTCTATTGGACTGTTGTCTTCCCCTATTCCAAATACTGAATCCTCATTGGTTCAATTGCAACATCAGGTTTAAATACAACTTCATCTGTTTTAAAAAAAGTATGGAGTCTTGTATCCTCATAGGGCTCAAAATGTCTGATCCTTGTCTAGCATGAGATGTGGTAATAGCACTACCTACTATTTGGTAGCTAAGTATTTCTTGGGGAAACAAGTTCCTGGGAAGGAGTAATCAAATATGTTGTAACACTTGATATTAGAAAACCTTTCATAATACATCATTATCTGGGATAAAAAACTATTTAAGAAGGTTAAAAAATGATATTTGCCTTATTTTTACCCTAGCATATTCTTTTTCCTTATTCCACATGCTCACAAGGACACTGAACATGAATGAATAGCAAAAACTAATGATTGGCTATAAAAGCAATGTTATTGTTAGAACGCTTGATTGTTTATATCCAATGTTATTGCATGCTACAATGACTATTAAGTTCAATTTCCTTGTGCTTTTTCTTATTAATTCAAAATAGTTCTCTCACAATACTGTAAATTCAGAACCTAAACATAAAAATTTGGGATTGTCAAATCCTTGGTCCAAATTTCAAATCACTTTTGCAGGATGGCCTTTTTTATTTAAATTGAATTTTTTTATTTTTATTTAAATTTTTAAAAATGCATGAACTCATAGACACTTTTCAAATTTCAAGTCAAACTGCATATTTCCAATGGACAAAATAAATTAACTGGAATCAGATTTGAAGCATTCAAATCCATCAACCAGTTCATTAAGTTCACTATGTTTTTTGAAATTGCGGGATTGTCAAATCCAAGAACAAAATTTCAAATCACTTTTGAATGCCACTAGTAAACTCAAATATTAATTGCAGAAACTGGAATCCAAATTGAATGTACAGTAAGAAACTAGGAAAAATCTGTCCAAATCAAGAAGCTCCACTATGCATAAAATCAAATGAAAATTCAATCATGATAGCCATGTTTAGACATGAAAATTAAGTGATATGTAAAATTGTCTAAACATGAAAACTATACAACATTCTAAACTCTAAATCACTAATATGGCAACCACAAACCCATATAAGGATATATGAACCACCACCCTGATGACGCAGAATTTTTAAAAGTTTTTAGGCCCCCAGAGTAGCCAGGGGCCAAAAAACTTTTAAAAAATTTCAAAGAAGAAAGGAGAGGTGGAAAAGAAAAAACTTCAAGTTGAAACATCACCAGATTACTATACTATGTGTTACTAGATTGCTATTAAGGATGCTTAATTACAGTTGATCTTTGAATTAGTAATAATAAAATAGAATTATATATTGCAATACATTTTTAATAAGCTGCCTTTTCCTTGGTGTGTTGATAGTTCATTTGCTGTTGATAATGTAACTTCATTGAATTGGATAGTTTCACCTCCAGTTGCCAAGGCAATATGAAATCAAGTTGCCTCCCTGAGGCCAGCTGTGGTTGCAGAGGCAACTTGATTCCATATTGCCTTGGCAACTGGAGGTGAAACTATCCAATTCAATGAAGGTACATTATCAACAGCAAATGAACTATCAACACACCAAGGAAAAGCTAACTTAATAAAAATAGATTATATTATATAATTCTATTTTATTATTAGTGTTTTCTAAAATCTACTTTAATCAAGCATCTAAATTTTAGCTGTCCTAAAATGGAATAGTATGATTTTTTAGAATGCCTATGATTCCCAAAAAAATTAGCACAAATCCACTCTAGATCCTTTAACATCCTTTTTGAGACACCCATAAATTACATTTATTTCAAATTCACCTTGTTTTTTATTTGAAATTTGATTCTTGGATTTGACAATCCTGCAATTCATATTCATTGATTTTTACATGTTGTCTATGATTTATTAGACATACAGAAAATCTTAAATTGTGCATTAGAATCCTGAATTTCCAATCCATGTATCCTGCATTTGATTGTTGTGTTTTGTCTTTAATTAGTTGAGTTATCTGATCAAGGGATTCAAAATTTGACAATTTAAATAAATCAAAAAAATTAAATAGTTGATTTTATTAAATATTTTAATTTGCACTCAGCTGAGTTGCACGCAAAAGTGATTTGAAATTTGGATCAAGGATTTGACAATCCTGAATTTTTACGTTTAGGTTCTGAATTTACAGTATGTCCTTCATAAGGTCATTATTGATGCTTAAAACCCTCAATTGTTATATCTTTAGATTTAGGATCATCTTGATTGCTGTAGATCATTTCAGAAATTGGGTTGAAGCCAGACCCACAAAAGACATCACTGCTAAGCCTACTATACTATTCCTCCTGCAAGCCATTTTTTATTAGCATGAGTGTCCCCAGGCGCTGTTTTCTGCTAGCTACTCAAATTTCAACACTTTTGTAATAATATCAACAGTTTATACCTTAGGATTCATCAAGACTTCTCTGCTCCATACACCCTCTATCAATAGATTGGTTATAAGAGCTAGCCCTGTTTTGATTTACATTACAGTAGTTTTATAACCTGTCAAGATAACAAACCACTTCATCCAAGAACAAAATCAACTTAGCCATAGAAAAATTAAAAATCAATCAATTTATATCAATTAACAATAGATTTGGGTTCAATTCTATTTTTATGAGCTTAGTTGATTCTGCTTTAGACTGGAGTAATTATTTTTATCTCAACATTTTATAAAACTACTGTATGAGAAAAATAATCTACTTTAGCACTGCCAATTAGTATCTGTACCTTTCTTTTGCCTTGTTTTCCTTTTGTCTTAGCAAACATAGAATGTGTTGTGTATTGGGCCTTGGGGACATCTTTGTGGTTAATGTCTATGTTGCTGGTTTATAAAGTGTGGGTTTAAGGCCTAAAAACGTATTAATATCAGTCTTCTTGATTCTGGAGTCTTTACCTTTTAATTCCAAGATAACAACTAATTAGAGTTAAAAGCAAGTAGGTAAAATTATGTTTTATTGGGAGAAAGAAGGGAATCTATATACTATGATGGCTGCAAAATGGCTGCAGAGTGTCACAGTAAGTTCCATAATGCTGGGGATTATTTGGCTGAGTAGGAAAGCACAAAAAGCCCAAAAACTTTAACAAAACTGACTGCTTTAACATAATTGAATCAAACAGTTGATTGAAAATGGGTTATGGCTGCTCCAGTATGCCATTTGAATCCAATCCCCCCTGTAAGTTGATGTTGATAAATTGACGTAATTTAAGGGTCACCAGATATGATCTTGTTAATCAGCATGGTTGTCAGCAGTTGGTCACTTAAGGATCCTTTGAAACCTGGACTAGATACTCACTTGAAAATTTGGAAGGAATAGGAGCCCAGGATCCAGGCGGTATTGCTTAGTCAATTTTTGATATATATTGAATAATTTTCACTGTTTCAACTCTTAAGAGTTGAGTCCTCCCAAAATTTACTCAATGAAAATCAAATATTCCCTGGTCTAACTTTACTTTTGAAATTTATCCTGTAGTTGGATTGTTGCACTACATTCCCTACAATTTAATTCTTAGCCAGATTATTACGGGAAAGATGGGGGCCTGCTGTTGGTACTTTGTTGTTGTTGCCGCCAAATGTTAATTTAATGCCTGTCAATCTTGGAGCTGTTTCTACTCCCATTGAAGCTAAAACTCATGTGCTATCCCAATCTCCTGAATTTTATGCTGAAGACACTCTGATTCTCTCACAGGCCATTTATCTAGGGCTTTTCTGGTTGGGGTTAATTATTTTACTGAACCCTAGTATATCATTTGGAAATTTCACAAAACAGTATTTGAAGCTGAGTTGGTAGTTAATCATTAGCTCTATGTAGATTTGGTGGGTGATTCACCACCACATGGAAACGTATTCATATTATCTCATGATTTCGGTCACACAGAGGTGTTATTAGCACCTGCATCTTTGTTTGGAATATTACACAATCTTCTGATATCCACCAGGCTCTTGCAGCTGTGTTTCTTTTTTTTAGGGCTGATCTAGACAATCCAGATGGGGAAGAGTGAGTTTGCATTACTCTGGAGTGGACTGCAGTTGCAGCTACCCATTACAGCAATGGCTTCTAATTCCCAAACCTGATCCATCAGGAGGTAATAAAGCGGCCAGAACGTCTTGACATCCAAGTTACAATCAGGAATGCAAATCTGTTGGATCTGACAGATTTGAGAGCATAACTAGAATAGCCTTTACCATCAGGACTAATTCCAATGATATTATTGACCATTCTAATATGCATCCTAATTTACAACAGGGTGACTAGGTTATCTTCTTTTGCTACACTATACGGACAAAAAGCTCTCACTTCTTCATTCTTGGGTGTTTTTTCCTTGATTATGACTCTGATTCTAATCCTGGAGAGCTTTCAGGAATATTCCTCATACTTATAGTTGTGTAACTAATATGCAGACATCTTCTGCCACCAAGCAGATACATGCCGCCACCACGCAAAAGCCCAGCATAAACAAGCTGTCATGAATGACATTTCTCCCAAAATAAGTGGAAAACTCCAACTAGGAGAATTGAACTCAGGACCTGATTCTGAGGGTTGTGGGGATCCTGTGGGCCCTCTGGCTGCCTGCCTGTGTTTTTCATGGCTAACCAGTGGAAGAGCTGAAGAAGACATTGGTTCAAACCCAATTAATCAGGGAAATTCACAGGTCTGCTGATCACAAATTTGCAGGAACAAGATGGATTACTGGAAGCACTAAACCAATATGGTGTCACTCCTGTCATAGTTGACAGGCCGTCCAAAAAGGGGTTTGCTGCTTAGCACAATGGGCTGAAATCCAAAGGGAATTCTGATAATTGACTAGAAACCCGGGCCACCAGGCCATGTGATCCCCTGTCATGTAGTGACCCCAAAGCCACTCCTGAAGATGTGTGGCTTATGGAGCAAAGGTTGTCCTGGCTTAGGGTTTCTGGAGGTCATTTGGTCCTGATGACAAGAACTCCAGAGACAATGATGAAGGCGTTAATAGGTTGTGTACAGACCGTCAGATGAAGATCATTCCAACATAAGATATGACAGGCCTGAAGGATCAGGATGGGGCTGGAACTCTTGGCCTGGAGAAAACTGAGCAAACTCAGCCATCAGGTGATGGACTAGATTCCAAACTTAGCATTTTAAATGGTATTTAAGCCCTGTAAAGTCTTGACAAAATGGTATTTCCATTCTGAAATAAATAAGATTATGGGACCTTGGTTCTATCATTTTATTCCTTATTTTGTCTTGGTTGTTTTCCATTTTACTACTGTTCCAACCAAAAAATCTTGGGCAGACAACCTGCACTCCTGAGGAAGCCTTCAAACCCTGGCCTGCGTTTTATTGTCCTCTGAGAGCACCCTTTGGTCCACTGCATTACTCTGACTACCCCCTTAAGCCAGAGTATCAGGAGTTGACCGTGAAAGATACCCCCCGCCCAGACCACCTGGCCCAACAGATTACCCCACAAACAGCTTTCCACAAAGGTGCTTGGTACAAACAACTAGCCCCCAAAATCTGTGTGAAGTATAACTATTTGCCTGCCTACCAGATAGATATGAAGGCACCCCCAACACCAAAACCTGACCGCCTACACCCCACCCCAGGACTGTCTCCACCCACAGCCAACCAATATGCAAGCATTGCCTACATCACCTTGGCTGGGTTAGTTGACACTATGGTTCCTGCCGCTAGACCCTGGGCCTTAGTGGGACGTTAAGCATCTTATCTCATCAAGTTAGAACCCCTCCTTTGGTGGGCTCTACCCTCCTCCCAAAAAAGCAAGTTGGCAGCTGAGGCTAACAGTCCCCCCTGGTATGCGGTATCCTGACACAAGCTGTCAACGTGCAGATGTCTGCCACCACCGTGCAGGCCCTCACTGATGCCAAGCAGATAACACTGCCACTATGCAGAAGCCTGCCACTCTTGCCAGCCCCACCTGCAAGACATACTTAAACCAGGCACCCATGAGCCAGCCTGCTACCTACCAGCCTTTACCCTCCCATGCCAGCAGGCCAGCCTCATCTGTCAGGGACCAGATTGCCCTGGACAGTCAGCTGGCCTCCATAGAGTTGAGAAAACCCATAGCAAGGGAACCCGTATAAAGCATCTTCCAAGGCAAGAAAACCCCCTTTTGACTAGCAAATGGCCCAAGATTTGAGAGGCACACAAGTCTCAAATCCATGGCTTTAATTCTATTATCAAATTTGGGCCACTGACCTATAGGGAAACTATACATTGGGAGCGCAATTGTTCAATTGTGTGATTGTACGCTTGATTATTTGTGGGAACTATAAATAACTGTGGCACCTTGGCATGCTGCAGTTCAACAAAGGGTTATTTTATAGCAGCCAATGAGCTATCAGCCCCTTGACCAAGTACACAGATTCCGGTAAAAATTGCAAATTCAACACCAAATGATTCCATCAGTTCCCTGGTAGCACAAAAGGCCACATAGAATCAAGTAAGTATAAGTAGTGAGGGGGGAGAAGCCCTCCTCACTGTTGACATCTTAAATAAAGCGAGTTTATGCCCATAAATCATTATTTTATTGCAGGAATTGTTTATTTTTGCTCCAATTTAATTATTCTCTTTGCATCTATTCATGAATTCACTACACAATACAATCTTGCCTACCCATATCCACCTGGATATACTCCTGAAACCTCTGTCTATTCTCCCTGCGCCCTTGATGTGGAGTATTACCACCCTCACCACCTTGATCTTTCACCTAAAATGAAGGAGATTCCTGCTGTTCCCCATACCAAATGCGCCTCCTGCCCAGGACTTCAGTAAGTTGGGGTTTGTCTACATCACAGTATCGGGACTGTCCAACCAGGTTGTGCCCCATACTGGGAGTTGGCCCCCCTTTGCTACTGTCATCAACTATCTGGTCCATATTGTGCCTATTGTGTGCATGGCCTGCCAGGCCTGGCCTGCCTCCCCTATGGGAATCCAGTTGGATTCTGGTATGGGCCGTGACACCATTCACTATTTTGGGAAATAGCCAGATCAGGAAATCAGGAAAGGCAATTTCCCCAAAGCCAAACTTGGGAGGAACTGCTGCCCAATTTGGGAGCCTACCAAATGGGGAATGGACTGACAGGCTATCCAACAATGGAAATCATGCACTAAATTTCATAAATGTATTTGGATGCATGAAGAAGGTCCAACTTGCACTATGCCAATGCAAACTGGAAACCAGCCAAACCTTCTCAATTGCCAGCCACCCAAGCCAATCCAAAAAAGGGAATAACAGATGCAAGTCAAACTCTTGGTTCCCCAATGCCATGCCTTCCAATAATCATGCCTTGCAGGTCCACTAGTATAAATAAAGACAAAATCCTCAATGATAGGGTGTACTATCATTGAGTGAATATCCTCCTCAATATTATCACATTAATCAATCCTCTACCTAGACTAAGCAAGTAACCTTACTAGACCCATCACCCCTCCCCAAGTCAGAAGATGAATTATATCATCTTCACAGTTGTCTTAACAGCTTACCTTGGGATAGGGGGCAACCAGCCAGACTATTCTCAGTTTAGACCTGAACCACAAGGGCCCAGATGATATCATACCATGAGCCAACACAATTCAACTCAATGGATTCAAACCTGTGGACACCTCTGGCATCATCTCACCCAACTCCCAACTTGGCTAATTACATGATCCCTGCAGTTACACTACTGTACCTTGCCAGCAGCCTTATAAAGTGCAACATCCTTGCCAAAGCCTTCTGTCAGGCAATAAACCTCTATCCAATTGTCTATGCCTTGAACAGCTTTGAGCTGCCTAACCTTCCATCTCATGTTACTAAAGGTTTACCCTCAATACTTGGGTATTACAAGAGCATATTAATGAATTAGTTAACTGCATCATGGACAAACAAGTCACTGCCTATGTTTCTGCGTAAGAAAACTAAGGCTATGGAGCTTATCCTAGCAATGATGGACAAGCTTATTTGTCTGAACTTCATTTAAAAAATCATGTGATATACTACAAACATTGAGTGAGAGTCCAGGAACATAAGCTGGATTCATTGTTGATTATCCTATTGGAATTCACCTCCAAGCACAGGTCTGAGTAAACTGGCAAACTTCTGTCTAGTGAACCTTCATTTTCCAGTGTAAACACCAAGTTTCTCCACAAGTACATCACTCACTGGCCAATATATAAGGGGACAATGCTGTGAATGGTCACATTAACGCTTTTTTATTTTTTTATTATAAGATCAGATTGAAAAGGCAAACATGGGATCTTTTTATTCCCCCTTTCTTTCTAAAAGTGTTGAAACAGCAGGCTCAACCCGCCAGCAAGGTTCCAAACAAGCAGGTTTGTGACCCGCAATCTGATTACCTGGCCACTTGAAGCCAGACTAGGAAGTCAACTCAAATTGCCAAATCCAACAACATGAACAGATGATGATCCTTTATGGTAGATACCTTGTTTTGGCGCTTGACTCATTACCAGGATCAAGCCACCCCCTTCACCATCCAGCCGTGTGATCAACACAATCATGTTCCTGTTATCCTTGATTCACAATGCCTATATAATTACTATCTCTCAATAAAGATTATTATCTAGTTTCTAAATATTTTCCTCTTGTAACTCTGCTAAAACAGCACAGTTACAATAAAAGGGGTAATGACTCTTTAAAAGGAGCAGGATCTATTTCTCATTTGTCTCTGTGCCGCTTTAATCTGCCTGCACGTTTGCTAGTGGCGCATGATCCCGCTGTCTATGTAATTTTTTGTGGCCACAAGAATTATTATAGATTCTATGATAATCCTAATATAAATCCATGTTCAATTCTCATTCCTGCTTTTCATGTTTTCCTGTACTTTGATGCACCCTAATTAGCCACAACTAGATAAGTATCTTGTATGTTCTGCTTCTCCAGGGTCTTAAGGTATGTATCTTATTCATCCCTGAAGGCTAACCTTCTGGCTTAGTACAATCAAATCATATGATAAGTATTTTTTGTTGTGTCTTTTGGATGTATCTAAAGTAGTACACAACAAGTTTTTTTGCTGCAATTATAATAAAAATGTTCCAAATTCCTGATTTGGTATTTTAAAGCTTGTAAATAAGGATAGAAATTCTAATGAGACTGCTTATACTTAAACTGAGTTAAAGTCCTGGCAAGAAGTCTTATTAAGTGATGAGAGGCTTGACTCTGGGAGCAGTGAACCTTTAGTACTTGTATAGTTTTTCAATTCACACATCATATTACCAGCCTTAGCAGTAACTTATTCTCTAAGTTAGTTTTCATCTTAAAAGATACCAACTTTAATTCCAACAACAGACTTTCTGAAAATAGTATTTTTGACAAATTCGTTTAGTTTTCAGGATTTTTATAGTAAATTTTGCTTAAAATCTTAAAAAAGATATCATTATCTTATAAACACTGTTGCTAGAAACCCACTTGTCAGGGTTGAATTGTGTACCCCTTGAAATAGTCTATCTTGATCCTCTAGGTGTTGATGTTCCACCTTAAAATACAAGCCAGCCTGAACATCTTTTTTGAACTTGCAAGATTCCATTCCCACTCACAACCCCTACATTCTTTCTTTCTTCCAAAAACAATGGCAACCTGATTGGATCTTGTTCCACACTTCAGAACCAAAAGGAAAATCAAACCCCCAGCTTCACCTTTAAAGCTTGCAGTTTAACCAGAAGGAATATTAAGCTAATCTGCGAGAGATAAAAATACCATGAACTTTTGTCATTATTGATCCATTTATGATCCTATCTTGCACAAACTATTTGATTTTATAGTAACAAGAAGCTGATTGATTTGAAGAGCTATGAGCTTCTCTTATTTTTCTATCCAGACTGATTAAATTGGCCTATAAAAGGTTATTTTTCATATTTAGAATCATTTTTAAGAATTATACAATGAAAAGTATATGTAGACAACAGGGTTTCATGGGATTAATGGTAGATTAAAAAAGTGAACTTGGTTTAGTATTTATTTTAACGCGGGTAAAAGTGTGGAGCCATAGCAGACAAGAGTATTTTCAAATGGAATATTTAATTAAGGTTAGGGAAATAACAATGAATATTTTATATACAATAGATCTTTACAAGGAATATAAATGACAGGAAATTGGTGTGCTTTTATTTGCTTGGTGAGAAACCTTGCTACTTTAAAAAAAACTTATAGGATGGGTCGAATCGGCCCAATAAGAATTGACCAGCCCGAATTTCAAGTTTGGACCTGAGGCTTAAATTTATTGAAGGGGTTATACAAAGTAATTTCCCCATAATTTCTGAATTGTTTAAGGGTAGGATTTGTATATTTTAGAAGCGGGAATCTAATAGTGAGTTGAAATACGTTGTTTTAAAGCCATTAAAAGGAAAGTAAGTAGCATTTGGATATGTTTTTGTTGATGGTTGTTATATGGTAGCAGCCGCCAAATTTTAATTCATGTTTTGATTCAGATGTTTGTGTTTCAGTTAAATCTCTAATAAAACAAAGCTTTTACTTAAAATTTAGTCTTAAATCCAATGTTTCCCAAGAAGCAGACTTTAACTACTTTTTCGTCCCCTATTAGAATTAAGATTCTAGTAATCCATTCTCATTCTGAGCAATCAAAGGAGTAGAATCAAAACTCACGATAAAAATATTGGTTAGACTATTTTAAGTATTTAAATGTTTGTCTAGATTTCAACGAAAATGGATCAAGTCTGCTTAGTTTCCAATGCCAAGGAAGGCAGTATCCGGATAATGGATATTAAGACCGGAAGTCTGCAGTACAGTTTCAAACAAAATGTTGCATGAGCCAGCAGTTTCAAACTCCAAAGGGAGTTCTGCTCGTGAATACGGCACCCACTACTTGGCAGTTGGAACTTTGCCTGGAAGCAATAGCTCTAGTATAACTGCACCAATTAACCTTGTGGCATCTCTTCAGGCCGATAGGCCCCTTCTGCATCTTTATGGCTGGGGAAAAGAAACTCCCCGACTGAGGTTTGGCTTGCCCGAAGCTATGTCTAGTATAGCCCTATCTCCCGCTAGAGTTGGCACGGGGTTATGTGTTGGAGGGTCTAGCTCCGGGAAATTGTATATTTGGGAAATTCCATCGGGGGAACTTTTGAGAGTTATTGATGGACATTATAGAGCCATACGCTCTTTAGTGTTTACTGATGACGGCCAGACTCTTATATCTGCTTCTGATGACGCAACAATCCACGTCTGGCGGCTGGGAGAGTAATTAACCTGCGTTTTATCTGCTAAAGTAGTTAGAATCTTCCATCCTAAAACCCCACCTGCACCCAAGCCTCTTCACGTGTGGTCTGACCACACTTTGCCGATTACAAACGTAGTAGTTGGACGAGGAAGTGGCACTCTCCGTGCATTCTCGGTTAGCTTGGACGCCACGTGTAAAGTATGGGATTTGGCATCAGGCAAGCTGCTTGCTACATTTCTCCTCCCATCAGCTGCTATCACTCTAGCGGTAGATGCCAAAGAGACCACTCTTGTTGTTGGTTGTACAAATGGTCTCATCTATCAGCTTCCTCTCTACAAAGGAATAAAGAATATACCCGATCAGCCTTTGAGAAGCAATATTGGCGATGGTAAAGTCCTTTCTGTGGACGCCCCGGCATCAAACACTGAGGACCCTTCCCATGCTTGCTTCAAGGGTCATGAGTAAGTACTTAGGTTGAAGTAATCTGATTGTTTTAGGAGCTCCATTACATCCGTTCTTTTTGACTTCACGGGTACAAAACTAATCAGCGGCGATAAGTCAGGGCAAGTCATTGTCTGGGACGTTGCCAGCAGACAGCCTATTCGACACCTGAGCTCGGGAAGTGCTGTTACTGCCAGTGGTATTGGGGCTGTAACCTCTTTGCACATCTTCCCAACTCCACAGTTCCTCCTGCGTCCCGGCCAAGATTCAGAAGAACTCACTTTCCCTTCCATTGCGCCTTTTAGCAGAATCATGGAGCAAAAATCAAATCTGTCCTGGCTACCCCCAGCACAGCCATGGTTCACTGATAACTCTGGAGTTTCTTTATTCGACACTGTCCCTTCTCCAGGTCTTTTGCCTCACTCCATCCTTGATGGCGAAGTAAGACTCCTTTTGGTGGGATCTTTTACTGATTTTCCAATTTAGAATATTTCGTACAAGACATTTGGTTACAAAGGACCTGGTGCCAATGGGCTTATCGGCAACTCACATTCCAATTTCGACACTCAAGCTACCACTTATTCCGAGCCCCAACTAGATTTCGATGCTATACACAAGGAAAATAACCAACTTAGAGAGATCAATGAACAACTTTATAAAAGGCTACTAAGCTTGAGTGATGAGAGCAGCCTGTCAAAATAGAACGCCACACTATAGATTGATATTAAAATGTATCTATTGATTTTTACAACTACATATTTGTCTACACAAACAAAGATAATATCATCCTATACTGGATCTATCATATTATTCTGAATTCTATCCATCAAGTTACTGGATGCCATCGCAGTTCTGGCCTGGAATACTTGTCGTGTATTTCCTGGTCAGCTTGGGCCAAGATGTATCATGCTTAGACTCAATGGTTCAATCAGTTAAAGTGAATGATAGTTTAAGCTTGACCAAAATAAAAAACAAGCTTACACGCTATTGAGTAAAGGATCCTCTAACACTATTGACTCTAAATTCTTTAATGTTTATATAGCACTGCTCCCTCTCTTGACTAAAGGCTTTCCAAAGACTACAATAAACAACCAAGCAGTTCAAACCCCAAGTACAGTAATTTATCACCTGCTAAGATAAATTAACTCAAAACAAAATCCACTCCCTTAGTAAGGATACAAGCTCCTTTAACACCCAGAAGGCGTCAATGGGCAAAAATACACAAGCACCCAACAAAAGATGAATCCTACAAACAAATGTATTTTGAAATAACAATGCAACTGAGCATACAAAGGAAATGAATTCTGCCGCACTGCAAAGCTACTATTTCTATTATGGTAATTGAGCGTGCAAGGATTGAAAATTCTTCCATCTGAGATATGATCATGGAACATGATTCAAAAAATGGAATTCTTGGCTTTTGGAACATCTCCAAGAAGTTAAATTGATTCCTCAACCTTGACCACCTCACATCTTCACATTGGCTCTCATAAATGGTGAAATTGCCAATTATGGTGAAATTAACTCCCTGGTGCTCAACACTATAGTAAAGTGAGAATTCAGCTTTTTCCCTGATTGACAACTGGAAATTGACACTTTTGTAATTAACGGATCTTGATGTTATAAAAACTTTTAATATAAATATTTAAGCTATACAGCTTGGTATACTAAAGTGACCCCAGAGAACTCAAAAATGCAAAAAACTGTACCTTAACTAATGATATATAAGGAGAAATAAGTGATTATTTCTCATTTTACTATGTAATTTACACTCTTCATTATAAAATTTTTTGATTACCATAAAAATTAAAATTCCAATGAACCAAAAATAAACATAAACACAAAAATAGAAGTTACACAAAACATGAAGAAATATCAATATTTAGTTGATATAGTTCATATAAGTGCAAATGTGAATATCTTATGACTTACTAGTAAATTAACAAAAATTAAGATATTTCAATCACTTTCAACTATAACTGTTCATCTCAAACTTACCATATATACATAAAATAATCAGCGCCATCTAATTAAAACAAAAAACAGAAAAATCAAAACTAAGAACCAAAACGTAAAAATCAGAGCTAAAAGGTTAAAAGTTAAAACCATAGAAGCAAGCAAGTTTACTCTTAACCCTTCTTCTCCTTTTTCATTTTAGTCCCTTCCAGGAGGGCAGTGGCAATAAGCTCAAGCTGCTGCTTGATCTCAGCAGCCTTGTATTTGTGCTTAGCCGCACCCTGGATGGCCTTGGCGCAGGCCTTGACTTGCCTTGCCTTACCTCTGCATGACAACCTTCCCAATCCACTGGGGCTTGAAGTACTCAAGGGAAGGCATGAATTCACAGATGCTTTGCTATGTAAGGATCCTTTAATATAATCTCAAACCCCTGCACAGTGTGCTCTGGCTTCAAAAAAGACAAGGCACTAAGTTGCGCAAGCACAAATTTGCAAGTGTCCAAAGTGTCCCTCCAGCTCAACCTACTAAGCTCAGCATGGGCCTGCACATTTTGAGCAACTGTTTGGCAGAAGTGAAAGTGGCACCCCTGCACCTCTTGCCTAAACAGCTGCGCAAATGCATTGAACTGAGCAGGCTCAAAGTCCATTATGCACATGTGAGGCCCTAGAGTTCTGAGCCTTACCTTTTCCTCCAAGTCCAGGGTGGCCTGGTCCTTGTCAGTGGCAGGAGAGTTGGCGCAGGTGTGGGGGGGTCTTCTTGTCATTGTTGTTGTCAGGGGGAAGGAGGGAAAGTGCCTTGCAAAGGATGACAAAAAGTGTGTGTGTATATGACCTCAGTGGCCTCATGAAGAAGGAAGAATGTGAGTGGAATCACCTGGATGTCAATCTGGGCATGGATCATTCAGAGCTGATAGAACATCTGGGAGCAAGTGGCAAAGGTACCATCAACTAGCCAGATCAACGCCCTTTTCAACTCCAGAAGGTTCTGCTGAGTTGTGTAGCAGATGATATGGTCCTTGGTGTTGGGCCCATCATCATGGAGGAGGAAGCGCTCCCCACTCAGGAGCTGCTTAAGCTCATGAGTGAGTGTGAGCTCAGTGAGGCCATCTGAGGCCTTGGGCAGGGGAGGATTGGCAGTAATCTGTTTGTTGCTAATGAACTTGACCAACTTTTCTTGTGTTGGCACCAACTTAAGATTATTGGGTTTGAGGTGTTGTAAGGCCTTAATGGCCAGATTGGAGGCCCAGAGGTGAGAAGAGGTGAGGATCATCTGAACAAGATACCATTTGAGCATTCAGGTAATTAAATAATTGGGGGCTCACATGTGTGCTCCCTCTTCTTGATTGTGACCCTCTACCAGCCCTTGTGTTTAGATGGGCCCTGCAAGTCTTATCCTCACAGATAAAGTGCTTGCTTTTTGTTTGGCACTTTTGATTATTGAAGTTGAAGTTGAAGATGTAATTGTCAGTAATGTAACCAGGGCCGCCCTTTACAGACATGATTGGGAAGTAACAGTGGAAGCGCTTGGGGACTTTGAACCCACCATCCACATTGCAGATGTTGTGGATGGCCAGTGGATCCCAAGCCATGTGATCAGAAGCTTTACACTTCTTGGAATATTCCTCAGGCTCATCTTGGGGGTCAGATGAGAGAGGGGGAGAAGGGCCATCAGGGGGGATGGGAAGGGTTCTTTAAGGCCTGCTTGGATACCTTCTTTTTCTTACCAGAAGAAGAGGTGGACTCCTTGGCTGCCTTTCCTTTCTTGGTATGGCGCTCCTTGGTGGGCTCAGAGTCAGCCTCTGACTAGTAATAGGAGTGGTCAGTTAGATCACTGCCAGATTTATTGGGGGTGGAATTTTTGGGGGAAGGCAAAGGTGAATAGGCGGTGAAAGACAAGGGTGGAGGGGGAAGGAGTGGGAGGAGATGTAGTGGGGGGGATGGAGTAGGATACTTTGCCTTTGTAGGCTTCTTGACACGCTTGGGTGTGGTGGCAGGTTCTTTAGAGCCATTGGAGGCTTGGCGCTTGGGTTGCTTAGTGGGCTTGTTTGATCTTGACTAAAGTAAAGTTTAGTTTTGTAAATAAAACATTGTGAAAGATATGAAAACACAAAGAGGTAAAGCAAAGCAAAATTTAAGTAAAAAGTATGCAAATAAAGTTTTATTTATCAAGAAAACATAATAAAGTAAATATAAGCAAAATAGAAACTTAAGTATAGATATAAAGGTTAAAGCATAGAAAATAAGTGAGTTTATGATTAAGCATCAAATATTTTAGGTTCAGAATAACACATTAGTGCTAAACTAACAAAAAAGTATATTTAAAAATAAAATAAAATGGATAAAAAATATATGAAAATATTAGGAAGGGTAATAGAATATAATTTCAAAAAATATTATTATGTGGAATTTTTTATTGGGAGTTGAAAATTCAAAACATAGTAAAGTGTCAAGTTTAGCACTGTCAATCAGCTTAAAAAAGCTGAATTCTCACTGTCAAGTTTCCCAGAGTCAAGCAGAAAAACCAAATTTACTATTTTTTTTACATATAAAACTTGCTTAACTTAAAAACAGGTTTGGAAGTTAATCCAAAAGCAAGGCAGTTTCATATGCTCAAAAATGAAAAATACAAAATAAGTTAAAAAAGTAAATGAATGGGAAGGTGTTTATTAGTGATTAAGGTATGCTGTGAAAAGCTGGGAGTGAATTATTTACTATAGTGTTGGTTAAAACGTTAAGAAGCTCTCTCTACTAATCTTTCAGGAAGCCAGGCATAGGTTGATGCATTGATTGGCTTGGGACAGAATACAGCTGGGCCAGAGGGTAATGCCCACCATAGGATGGGTGCTAACTTGATAATATAGGATACAGATTGCCCAAGCAAAGACCAGGGCCCTGAATTGGGCACCATAGTGTCTACCATTCCCATCAAAGTAATGTAGCGTACTCCAAACAGTTGGGTGGATGTATTCTTGGCTGCAGTGGGGGTCTTCATTGGACGGTCGGGTCGCAGGGTTAAGGGCGGAGTCATGGGAACAAAGTAGGCAGGCAGATAATTGTGCTTGTCTTTGAATAGTAAGGGCGGCACCTTGATTATCTTCCCTTCAAGTCCTATGTATTCAGCTTCTCTAGTCTTTGCCAAGGGATTAGAAATGAGGATGGTCCCCAAGTTGTACTCTGTGTAGGCGGGGTTGGGCGGGTATTCAGTAAAATTCACAGGTCTAAAGGGGGCTCCCGGGGGACGGTATAATGCCTGGGGCAATTTGGCAGGTTGGTCTTGGGGAGGGGCAGCGGCCTGGAGGTCTACTTGACTGGAATTAAGATGGAAGATCACTAAGACTAGATAGGGTAAGATTTGTTCAAACCAAAGGTTCATAAAACTTTATTATCAAAAATGACAATGTGGTCTTCACCATACCGCTGGGGTTTTTATACCATGGGTTTTTGCTTCTTCAATTTTTTCAGGGTTCAGGTTTTAAGACAAGGCACTGGCGGGGCATGGATCTTGGCTTATAGTCTTGAGGGTGGCAGATCCAGGTTGTGCCTTCTCTGGTGAATAGAAGTGGCAATGCTTTGTTCTGCTGCTACTGTTCACCACATCACCTGAGTAGTCCAATTGTACTACCCATTCTGGACGGAAGCCTGGCAGCTGCTAGCAGTCATTGGCAGAGTTAGCAGTAGCTTTTGTTTTAAAGCCCTTAATGCAAGCTACAACCTCTGCATAGGTTCAGATCTTTGGTGGCGCAAGTTTGGCAGCAATATGGTGACCATTTGGGGATTTGGTCTTGGGAGACTGGCAGGTCTTGGAGTAACTTGTCAACATGTGTTTGCAATTTAACAAGTTGGTGGGTTCCTGTCCACTTTGTGTGACTTGAGTAGTCTTTGGAGGGTCAGGGTTTGATTCCAGGGTCTTCAATGTTGATTTCAAACCCCCAGTATTGACGCTTGGCAGGTTGGCAGGTTTCTGTTCCCCCTGTTTGGGATCATCTACCTCTGGTGGTCCAGGGTTTGACCCAACTGGCAGTTGGGCAGTTTCCTGTATACTCTGGTCAACATAAGGCTTTCCCTGAGATCCGGGTTTTAATTCCCAGGTTTTCAATACAAGTATTGAAATGTCTTTCATGACAAAATCCAAAGTTAGAGTGTCAAGTGGCGCTCATAGTGTGTCACTTATTAATTTAGCCTTAATTCCAAGCTTTTGATTAGTTAAATCCAAAACTAATCATGTGGTAAGTGGATAGAGTCAAACAGAGGGGGAGTCAAGTATCCATTTTTTATGAATTACATATGAAATCCATTAGTAAATTGGGCTTAATTTATGTGGCACCACTTAATCCACAAACCCAGAAATGACATAATGTAAAACAAGAGGGGTATTTGATCAATCTATATACCTAGGAATCCAGTATATTGATGCTTGGGAGCTTAATCAACAACTATGGACACTAATAATAAAAATATAATAGTAAATAACAAATTTTATATAAGCGCATAAGTATTTTATTAATAAAATTAAAATTTGGCAAAAAAGTGTCAAACTGGTCACTTTTGGGTTTAGAGTGTCAAACACAGGTTTTTTCATTTCTATTAGTAAATTTACTTACAAATTGCCCTTTAAATTTGGTCTTTTAGCTAACCAATTAATTAAACAGAGTCAAATTTGAGTGAATTTGATCTCAGATTTTGGGTTTAAACCCCTAATTTACTAGTAAAAATTAGCTTAAAATCATTTAAGATAAAAATACTAATAGATTCACATATGCAGCAGTCAACTCCCTGGTATTCAACAAAGTGTCAATTACCAGGGAGTTAAGCTTACCACAATTGCTGTGAAATTCAGATTTTGGGTTTTCTGGACTGGAAAACTGACCATCTAGAAGAAGATCAGCAACAAAACAGTTTACAGACAGTTTGTTACCTTTTGGAATCAAACTCAAACCCTTTTCACCATCAAATATCTAAGTTAAATAACCAATTAGATAATATGATAAAGTCAATCTTACCTAGCAATTCAAAAGCAAAAGCAGGTTCTGCTACAGCTTTGGAGCTCTATAAACCAATAGAAATAAGACCCAGCCTCTGTAATAACTATCTAATCAACCAAAGATTAACAAGAACTGTTCCCACCAATAACAACTGTCCAGCAATGATAGGGAGCCATGTAAATCAATTATCACCCAAGCCTTTACATGATGATGCAGAACAATTACCAATCACAATACCAGCTTGTTTGAACCATTCCCAGGCCATCTTGCATAGTTTTCTACTGCTTTTTTAACTAAAAGGGTTGGATGTTGCAAGCTGCAGCTTGATTGATAGCAGCCAGATCAAAGTGACCAGCCAGAAAGTAGCAGAATGGTAAATTATTCACCCCAAATCCCACCTCAACTTATTCCACATTCCCAAGCTAAATTCTAAGTATTTAGCAAGTAGTATTGGGGCTTTCCCCAGTGCTCCAAAAATTTTAATTTCTTGAATCAATAAATTTGAAAGCCTATAGTAGTTTTAGAAGCTATGGCAACAACCAAAAATACCTCATATTTAAACAAAATGGTTTCAGGTTTAAACAAAATCCAAGTTGCACAAGATTAAGGATTCAATTAATTCAAATATTTTTGGTTAATAAATGAACTGTCAAACAAAAAACAAAATTTCACTAGCCCATTATACAAAATTATAGCAAATATCAAGTGGAGTTATTTAAACCACAAACAAAATGAACTGACACAACAAGTGAGATGGATGGATGCCATCCCGGAGTATATTATAATCCAATCAGAATTCATATGAGACACCAACAGAAGGACTAAAATGAAACAAAATTTGGGCAATCTAGAAGCGAGATTCAACAAGCATGAAGCCAAATGAAGTCACACAAGAAGTGTAGTTTGAGCAGCCTAAAATAGAAATATAGCAGTTTAACAGCCAATCAACAGCTATCCAATTTAGGAACAGAGGTATTTTATTCATTTTCATGGTTCCAGATTTATATGGAATGGTTTTGAGAACCTTCCAAATATGGAATGGTGATTAAAACAAAAATAAATCATAAAATTTTAAACTTATACTTTTAGTGATTTTATCCTAGGTTTTTTACAATGGTTTTTAACAGCAATATCTTTAACGTCGCCAGCAGCAGCCAGACCAGCTTCAATGGAGGCAAGGCTCAGGGCGTGGAGTCACCTGTTTATACCCAAGCCTTTGAGGCAGGCAACAAGGAAGCCAATCTATACCTGACCCCTATGGCTTTGACTTTTTCAGTAGTCACATAGTGTCTAGCTCTGCCCCTGCTTCTGTACCCACCCCTGCACAAGCTGCCCACCAACTAACCAATCATGATGGCAAACTTTTTCAGAACAACTTCCCGCCACCACCCAACCTGCCCCCCTACAGCCAATCAGGCTTCATCTCCTCTGTCCCAGCGCCCCAAATGCAGAATAATTACTGATCAGATTCTTCAGGAAATTGTGGGGCTGAACTTGCAGGGTCTGTCCAGGGAACAGATTGCTAGCCAATTGCAATTTACCCAAGCCACCATAGAGCAAGAGTTCAACAATCTAATGAACAAAAGGAATCTGATTGGGACAGCCAAGAAGCCCAAGAAGGCCCCTGAGTCCCAAATCAATGAGGCCTACCTGATCATGCTTGACCTCCTTCAGCGGGATCCCAAGCTTCCCTTGACCCAGGTCCAGAAGCAACTTGCGCACCATGGCATTTGGGTTTCTGAGCGCATGGTGCAGCTCTGGATGCATGGAAAGATGGCTTCAATATGGGTTCTTACCAATGAAGCTGGCAACCAATGGAATGGCGCTGAGGATTCCCTGTATGAACTTGGCATCAAATCAACCCTAGTCAAATGCCTGACAAGTTTGTCTGATTATGTCATGTTCATCTCTTACTATAAGCTATCCATAGCTTTTGATGATGTTGGCACCCAAGGAAAAGCCGCCACCAAGAATGGAAGGAAGAAGGTCAAGAAGGGGACTTTCATTGGTGCGTTTCTGGCTGTTTCAGCCAAGGGTTTTGTCTACTATCAGACAAACCAAATTTCACCAATGGCTACAAGTACAGCCACATCCTTGGTGGATTACTTGACTCCTGGGATGGCTCAAATTCCAAGCACCAGGTTTTCTTGAGCCACCAGATGGAGGGTAGCTCCACCGCCCTTGAGGCTATCCAGGAACACGGACACCAGGCCTCCATGTACCCTGACGGCCATGCAGACATCCATCTGAGTGATTTGGTCTTCTTCAACATCAGATCCACACTATGGGAGCACCTCCCTCAGGCTTTTAATGATCTTTATCTTGGGGTCTTTGACCACAATTCTCTCTTTGGGCACCAAATGGTGGCTGACTTGTTTGCCCAAATGGTTTTCCATGTGAACATGGGTAACTAATCACGTAAGGATAAGCACTTCCCACCCTGTGCCACAGTCACCTACCAGCCCATCAAGCCAATGATAGATGAGAAATATAACAAGCATTATATGGCAGCCATCACATGCAATCCTCCTACCCCTGCCACCCCCACCTTCCAGAGCCACCCACCCAATCCCAGACCCCCCAGGCCAGCACTGCCTCTATGTCTTCCTTCCTGAGCCATTCTGCCTACTAGGCATCACTCTTCCCTGCCCCAATAAACCCCCTGTTGCCAAAAAATCCTATTTATATTATCTTTTTTTAATTTTCATTGTTCATTTTCTCTTTGTTTATAGTTGGTTTTATTCTTTATGTTCAGCTTATTTCTATAAAATCAGATATTTACTATGCCGTGTATCTAGATCTAGAACACAGCTATTTTTAGTACCCAAACACAGCCCCTTGTGAAAATATTAACAATAATTTGGTGATCAGCTAGATTTGAATTAGAAAATTATAGGTTAAATGTTTTTAGATAAAGTTGTTACTGATCCAAATTCAAAACCTTAATGATAAACTTTAAGCCAATTTGGAGCCAAGTGATAAATTGATTGTTGTGACATAAATGGTCATTCAATAATTCTTTGATGCATGTGCGCTAATTAATATGATTGGCTGGATCTTTTACCATTGTGCGCCATTACCACTGTGGCAAGTTGATGATGGACTAGTGCTAACCCAGCAGCGGATTGGGCACTAGTCCATCATCAACTTGCCACAGTGACAATGGCGCACAATGGTAAAAGATCCAGCCAATCATATTAATTAGTGCACATGCATCAAAGAATTATTGAATGATCCTTTATGTCACAACAATCACTTTATCACTTGGCTCCTTATTGGCTTAAAGTTTATCATTAAGGTTTTGAATTTGGATCAGTAACAACTTTATCTAAAAATGTTTAACCTATAATTTTCTAATTTAAATCTAGCTGATCATCAAATTGTTGTTAATATTTTCACAAGGGGCTGTGCAAAGGGCCAAAAATAATATGGCAATTAAGGAAACAATGCCAACACAAAGCAAACAACACATATTGATTTGAGTGTAAAACATATACAAAATGACTAAAAAATGGTATAATGTAGTAAATGGGAAAACAAACAGGAATAAACAAAGACAAATGGTATCAGAATAATACAGATTTTATTGGGGTGAAAGCTATAAAAACATATGGAAAGGTTAGTAAAAAATCATATGAGAGAATTGGAGAAGCTGCTAAAGGACCTTGACTCTGCAGTTGCAGAGATCGAAGAAATTGACCACAAGGTCAAAGCAAAGGTGAAGGATGCCGTCCTCAAAGGCAAGAAACTTGACAAGGTGACATCCAAGGCCTTAATGACCAAAATGCCTGACACATCAAAGAAGACCATTGAGCGCCTGCGCAACATTCAAAAGGGTGGTTGAGGGCTTACAATTCAAGTCCTTTGCCCTCTCTGTGCCGTCTGTCTGGACAGATGACCCTGAAATGTATGCCCACCTAAAACCTACCAAGCAGGCAAAGACAGAGGATAAATAATTGCCTGCACACCTGCTTGTGCCAAGAATGGTGAAGCCTGCCAAAGCTGCAGGCAAGAAGGAAACCCGCAAAGGTACATAAAAAATTATAATTAATTAAAATTTCAAAATACTTACCTTTTTTGTTAGAAAACATTGGCGGTGAACTCTGCTGGGTCCTGGTTCCTTTTGTTCCCCCTCACATTTTATTCAAATTATGCCACTCACGTGGCCAAACAGCTATATCTGTCTCCCCTGTCTTGCGGGAACTCAAAGACAGGGTCCATGGTACCTTTCTGATGACAAGGGACACACTAGCTGGGCTGACGCACACCAAGGGGGAATCTGAGTGGGCAGTTACTGCCTACAAGGATGCCCAATTGGTCTGCCTGTACCTGGTGGTACTCAGTGAAGTTTACTGTGTAAACTCCATTGAGCTTGTTTGGGATGTCATGGAGACGCTCCCATTCAAGAATGTACCAGAGATGGGCCGGGCCCATGCGGCTGCTTGCTTCTGCTTCCTGATAGAGCATACCATCTCTTACCTCTTGGACAACTTTGGGTGTGCGGTAGGAAAACTGGCTGTTGCAGACTCAACAGCAGTAAAGAAGACAAAAATCCTCCTTGCAGACTTTGGGCTGTCCTGAAGTGCCAACAAGACAGGGGTCCTGCAAGCAATGGAGCCGACCTTTACAAAGACAAATTTCAGGAATATTCCTGACAACACCTTGTGTCAAGATAAACTTTTGGGCGCAATTGGGCTCAAAGAGCAAAATAAAAAATGCAGCAGTTCCCCCTGATTGGGGAAACTGCTTCAAAACATGAAGTCTTTGAAAAAAAGATAAATAAAACATGTTCTTCAAATTTTGGCTTTTATAGGCCAGGCTGCAGACTGCAGGCCCAGCCATCAGCCAGATGGGGAAATTGCCCAATTGGGAATCCCAAAAAGGCAATTTCCCCAAAACCAAAAATGGGGGAACTGCTGCCCAAATTTGGGGAGGGAATTTACAAGATGTCCAGCATGACAATTAATGCATCAACTACAGAAGTTGAAAGTGATTACATGAAAGTACCTGAAGAAGCTCCCAAGTCATGCAATGCCAAGATTAAAAATTCATTGCCTGCCAATCCATCCCCATACCACTCCCAAAAGGGAATTCCAGACAATCCTAAGTGTTTGGGGTTCCCTTTCCAATTTTTTGCACTATTCATGCCCCACAAGGATGATAGTATATAATAAAGCCAAATTACTTGATGATAATTTGTGCTATCATTGAGTGAAATACCCCTCAATAGTATCACATAAATCAATTCAAAAAAACTTTCCTACAAGAAGTTAAACAAGACACTAAGCTTTATCTGCCCTTCCCCAGGATCAAAAGATGAATCACCTAATCTTCTCAGCTGTTCTCACATCATGCCTAGGGATTGGGGGCCACCAATATAACCAACAGCATGGGCCATTGAACAAACTACCTGGCAAGTATTACTATGAGGAGCCAGCACAGCTCAACTCCTCCAAGCAGTACTCCTGGCCCACACTGGTATTGCCCCACTCCACCCAGTCTGTAGCCATATACACCTGTATATACTACATACTCACATATTTTGCCGGTAATTTTGGATGCTATAACGTACACGCCAAAGTCTTTCATTTGATGATGATGGTCTATCCAATTGTGATGGCGCTCACAGGCTTCCAAGTTGCCAACTTGGTCCCTTATTTTACTAGAATACTTCCCCAATGGTTGGGTCTTTACAACAAAGCATTAAAAGAAATTTAGTGCTGTCTACAACAAACTTTGCGAGTTTACTGAAGCCTTTTATGGGCAAAGGCTTCACCTCATTGTTTACCTGGGGTTCTTCTTTTACTTTGGGATGGATGCATCTGTAGAGGACCTGGACAGGGTCTTTCTTGGGATCAATAAGGCCCATCTCTCCCTGGATGGGAAGAAGGCCCCCAGATACTGTCAGGATTGACAATTCTTCCCTTCTGGAACCCCAGGCCCAAGAGCAGGAGTTGAACCCGGAACCCGGATCCCCCCGGGCTGCCGGGCCTATGGACTGCAGGACTGCCCGCCCGCATTTTTCTGGGATCAAGCCCCCGCAATCTGATGCTGAAGATGATGGCTTATGCAGTGAAATAGATCACACCAAGGAAATTATTGCACCAAGTGGAATGCCAATCACAGCACCTAATGGAGGTGCCAAAGCGGCAACCATTAGCCTCATACGTTTGAAGTCTGCACCAGCAACCAATCAAATGCCAACCCAAGGAAGAGGCACAGGCCCGCAACCTGGCCCCATGACCACAACACTAGAGCAAGATAATCAGGTAGCCAAATCGGGAGTCTTGACCAATGAAAGAACTCCCAGGACAAGTACCATTTTGCTGCCTTTAGACCCAAATACCCTATTCCCCTGGCCCTGCCTTTCCCAATGCCCAGATGAACCCCCCATGGAAAATGTTAAGTTTGGAGGTGAGGTGCTATATAGACCCAAGGACCTTGCGCTCCAAACTTATTGCCATTTTTGAATAAAGGTTATGTTACTTTGGCTTATACAGCTTTTGCCATATTTTGTATTTGCCATCTATCAATTCAGTTCAAGATCTCCCGGCCCTCCTGCCCCACTGCCCGCAGTTTTCCGCCCACCTGGTGCACCCTTTGGGCCCATTCATTTCACTGATTATCCCTTGAAGCCCAAATAAAAGGACTATACACCAGAGAAGATCCTCAAACTTGACCCGCTAGCCTGCATCCAGTCCGCTATTAGATACAACTGCCAAGGCCCGTGGATATTCTCTACACCAAAACTATTTAGAGGAAAATTTAATTATCTCACAGCCTACAATATCTACATGGAACTGTCTGTAACACCCAAACCAATGCCAGTCTCTTCACCCAACCTTCCAACCAACCATACCAGCAAGCTTTTTGGTATAGTGTACATCACCCTCACAGGGGTGATGGACACCATCATACCGGCTGCCGGCCTGTGGTTGTGGGTGGGAAAGTCTGCTTCCTACCTTCTAAAGTTAACTCCTCTCTTGTGGTGGGCATTGCCCGCAAAAAACCCGGCCCAAGTTACCCCTGAAAACAACAGGACGGCCACCCAAGACTGGATCCCTGACATTATGGCAATCTTTTTAAAACCTGGTACCCTGAGCCCCAAGATGTTGTTATTTGTTGGGGCATCTTGTATGCTTTTGTTATTTATAATCACTTATTACACCTATAAGATGACCATGAACCTGATCTCTTCCACATGGAAGAATGCAAACCCAAACAACCCAAAAAGAACTGACACCGCCGCCATCAATACCAATAAGTCCTCCTCCCAAGTGCAAAATGTGATTTTGAACCAATCCCTCACCAAGGTTGAGATGCCCCAGATGGGGAAGCTCACACTTGAGGAAGCCCAATGCGCCATGCCAGTCCTCCGCTTGAATTTCCAGACCAACGCCCCCTCCTACACCAGCAACACCAAGAAGGTACTGGGGATTGCTTCCATGCTCTCTGGAGACGCTTTAGACTGGTTTGGCAAAGCCACAGCAGAAGATGTAGAATTCTGTTTGGACTATGCCAAGTTTGAGGCTGAGTTAATGGCAACTGGGGAGGACTGCAACACCAGATACTACGCCTTGAACTCCTTGCTGTAAATCTGCCAAGGCTCCTGACCCATTCAGGCATACATTGACAAATTCATTAAACTGAAGATCCGCACTCAACTTGAGGAGATATTTTCAGCCATCATCTTCCAAAAGGGAGTGAACCCAGTCATGAAAGACTTATTGAAGCCCCATCCGCCCACCCTTAGCTTGGAAGACCTGGTTCCCTTATGAAAGGGCCTCAGCATGAATCAAGAAAATGCTGGGCCCTCCCAGACCCGCCAAACCTGAGCCGCTACACCCAATAGAGGGGGATGACCCCTGAGTACCTTCAAAGACACTACAGAGAAGGACTCTGTTTCCACTGCCATGAAGCAGGGCACTTGACCAGAGCCTGCCCCAAGAAAACCCCTGCACCTGTCTCTTTGGCCCAAATAAACGCTTCTTCCCAGTCTTACAAGTTCATCCTAGTATCTGTTTATGTTGGGGGAATAACACAAAAACTAAAGGCGTTCATTGACACTGGAGCAGATGAGAGTTTCATTGACGCTGACTTAGCCAAGGAACTAGGCCTGTCTGCCTCTGAGAATTGATTACAGATCATCTTGGGAAACAGCACCAAGGATACAGGATACAAATGTGAACAAGAACTACCCTTGGTAATAGGAAACAACACATACCATCATCTCTCATCTTGTTGAAAGGCCTACCACACCCCCTTGTTCTTGGGGACTCCTGGTCAGACAGGCATGGCCTCATCCTCAACTACCAAGATCAGAACATCACCTTAGGTGATAAGGGCACCCGCAACACTGCTCCCTTCTGCACAAACCCCAAGGAACCCACTCAAAGGCTCATGACCATACAGATTGAACCAAGCATGGGTGTCCTCCTGGCTTCCCTAGAAAAAATGGACCCACATATTCAGAAAAGAGGCAGCCACCCGTCTCCCCAAACACACCAAGTATGATCACGCTATTGACCTCCTACCTGGCACCAAACCCAAACATGTACCTATCTATAGCTGCAACCACAAGGAGCAGCGGGCTCTCAAGGCATATATCAAAGACATGACCAAAAAAGGCTTCATCTGCGTGTCCAAGAGCCCTTGTTTGTCACCAATGCTGTTTGTGGGCAAGAAAGACGGTGGCATGCGCCTGTGCATTAATTGTCAGAAATTGAACAAGATAACTGTAAAAAATTGCTACCCCATACCTAACGCTGACAACTTGTGCAATGTGATGACAGGCGCCCAGGTGTACTCCAAGATTGACCTTAGAGATGTGTTTAACCAAATTTAAATCAAAGAGGGCAACAAATACAAAACAGCGTTCAAGACCAGGTGTCATGTTCTGAGGCGCGGCACAGACACACAACAGGGAATCCTAACCTTAGGATTGGATTTGTACTAAGTCTCTGTTAGATGACAGGGAAAGCAATAGCTTTTACCTTGCGGCCCTGGATGAATAATCTCTACTAGGCGTGGCTAGAGAG
>QTSX02003940.1:0-33655 GCA_014839935.2 Entomophthora muscae | reverse complement strand
GGAATCAGCAAGTCAAATTGGCAGCGCTCCTAATTAGGATGAAGTACCCGCCATTTGATATTGCCATCAGATTAACCCATAACGTTAGATACGTCAAGGGGCGGCTCATCAAGCGCCCCCTGTGTATTGTAAGATACTTTAGCAGGCGAGTCTGGTAACTTGGTTGCAACAAGGGGAATTATCTGGAGTTGGATTCTTGCACTTCTTGGACTGGGATGAGCTTGATTCCTTTGATCTTGATTCATCTGGGCTTGACTGGGGTTCTGGACTCTTGGGTGTCTTCTTTCTTCCTTGCTTATTTAGTGGAACCTCCTCTCCTTCTGATTGGTACCAGCTTGGAGAAGAGGAGGGGGCAGGGGAGGGCTCTTTGCTTTCAGGGTCTGGGGTCTTCTCCTTTGTCTTCTGTTTTGTTGAGGGCTCTTTGGCTGGTTTTTTGTTGGGGTAGAGACTTTGGGCCTTTCCAGAGGCTTTGGGCACTTTCTTGGTTGACATAGGGTTCTTCTGTGGCTTTTTGGAAGATTTTTCCAACAATAATTAGAGTAGAGTTCATAAAGTAAGAATAATCATGTGAAACATGAATAAAATTAAATAACAATCACTTGTTTTATTTTTTATTATTAAGTAAATAGTTTATGGAAGTATGGAAAGTAATTTTAGAGCTAGTTTATTAGTAAGGAATTGAAAAAAACCATGTTTAAATAAAAAGTTGGCATTCTGGTAGTCACAATAGTCAAAAATATTTAATTTAGTTTGTCAGCATAAAAAAATGCTTTAATTTTGACGTCAACATACTGAAAGTCAGCATTAAAGTAGAAAAACACTATTTAAATCACTTATAAAGCTTGGTTAATATTTTCTGGAGTTGGTTTTTTAAGGCCAAAATTGATTATTTTTAAATTTAAAACATTCAAAGATTTTCATATGTAACTTATGAAAACTAAATAATAGGGATTGTAGAGGGAAATCTAAAGTACAGCCCTGGGTACTTTAGCCTTAATTATCATAACATAGTATTTGTGCTTTTTGTTAAGCAGTAGTGTTTTACTAATAAACCAGTGAAGGTGTTGACATGGAGGCAGTCAGCGTTCTTTTATAGTAACTCTCCTATTAAATCTGGCTTAAATTATGTCACTTTGTTTGCTTAGCCAAACTCCTTTGTTGCAATTTAGATGATGTGTCAATTCAACACAAAGTCAATATTATAAATACATATATAAATTCTAGTTTTAACATATGCGTTTTGGCTTAAGTGGACTTCCGGAAATAAGCTATATATCAATCCAATGGGTTTAACATAACAGTAAATATCTAAATAATACAAATAACATTATTAAAGTTGGCATATGTCTTTTTTCAATGCTTTTCTTATTATATATTTAATAAAAGCAGTAGTATAAAATATAAAAAAGTTATTTTTAGAATATTGTGTATTTTATTAAGAAATTTATAGATTCTTATTTGGGGTTGACATCCAAATATTACTTACTAGAGTTGACCTTAATGTAAAAGTACAAAGAAACTTACATTTTCATAGTAAATTATATTAGTTTTTTGTCTTAAAAATAAGCCTTTGTTTAAATGATGTTTACATTATACCTGTTCCATTTTAATTTTTCAATTCTGATTTAATAACTCACTATGAAAAATTAGCTTAGTTTTGGAAATGCCCAATTACGGCAGATAAATACTAAAATAATGTTGACTTACTGAATGTCAACAAACTGTCGGCATTCAGTGAGTTGACTTGTGGAATGAGTTAATTCTGGCAGTTACCCTGTTGGTACCCTTTATTCTTGATATATAGTACAAGAAGGGGTTAGTCCAGATCCAGTCCATCTTGACCCCTGGAGACCCTAGCATAGAGTCATGACAGAGCATCTGCAGTGACAAGTTCTGGTGCATGCTTTTATTGGATTTTCATATTGATTCTCTTCAGAAACATCATTCATCATGCTTGTCTTTGAGAAAGGTTGACTTGAGTTTTGAAATAGATGAGGGGCTTAAGGTTTGTAAGGATCATAAACCTTTCTTGTTGTTTGAGATAGCAGCACTACTTGACCATACAATGTACAATGACAAGTAGTTCTTTATCAGTTGTTGGATAACAGCATTCCATTTTAGTTAGCTTTTGTGATTCATACACTACTGGAAGATATTTTCCAGGATTTATTTTTGATATAAATAACTCTGCATATGGAGGCATATGTCTTGATTTAATAGTTGCCATATTTTCTAGGATATTTTAAGATGGGCTCAGATACCAAGTATTT
This sequence comes from Entomophthora muscae, assembly GCA_014839935.2. Classification (NCBI taxonomy): domain Eukaryota; kingdom Fungi; phylum Entomophthoromycota; class Entomophthoromycetes; order Entomophthorales; family Entomophthoraceae; genus Entomophthora; species Entomophthora muscae. The sequence continues at coordinate 31,385 of QTSX02003940.1, read as the reverse complement.
TCTTAAATTTTAGGAAACAGAGGTCCTATTGTGATAACCATGCAAACTTAGATTTGATGCATGTGATAGCCAACAGGAAGGCGGTGAGAACACTACAGCTGTGAATAAACCAACAAATATAGTCAATAATTCTCAGGAAAGTTCTTAGTTTGCTTTTATCTTTAGGAGGCAGCATTTTACAGATAGATTGATTTTTTGTGTATCAGGATTAATTCCTTTTTTCAGACTACATGGCCTAGAAATGATAGCTGCTCTTAAATGAATTGGCACTTGGATAGTTTAGTCAGGTGTTTGTTTTGGTCCAGTGTAGAAAATACAGCTTCTAGGTCTTTATGATATTGTTTTATGTATGAACTCTATACAGTTGTGTTGTTCAAATACACAAGGGCATGTTTCTCAATATTTAAAGCAAAAACCTTGTTCATGAAGTTGATAAAGATGAATAATTAATTGATCATGCTAAAGTTTAGAATAACACATCCATAAGATTCATACTTAGTGTGAAAGGTAGTCTTGGAAATTTATTTTTCTTTAATGTGTATCTGATTATAGCCTTCATTAAAATCCATATTAGATAAAACCATGACATTACCAAGGACATCAAAGAGGTCATTAATTAGTGATAACAGGTATTAATTCTTGATGATAACTAACCACAGAAATCCATTATTTTTGACCACAAAGAACACAGCAGCACCAAAAGAAACTTGCAAAAGCCTAATCAGTTTTTTTCTAGTTCCTTCTTGAGAGAAGCGCATAGGGTGTTGTCTTCATTGAGAGTAAGGCTGTAGATAGATTATGCCTTGGATATGAGGCACTTTATTATGTGAAATGTTAGATTGTTTTTCAGGGGGTAAGCCAAGTAAGAAGTCCTCAAAGATTCCATAGTGTTTTGCAACAATTTCATGGTCATGTATGATAATGATCTCCTGCTTGTCTTTAAAGTTGATGATCTTATACTGGCACGTGTCCCAGTCAATGGCCTTTAAATTATTCTTTTACTCTTGGGGTTTGGTTATCTGTACAAACACATGGTCCCTTAACAGTTGCTCTAATATGTCAGACTATATTTAATGATTTACTCTTTTTCACTTAATAATTAAGACTGAAGTGACCTAGCCTATGTGGAGATTTTTCTGTCTCAGCCAGTCTAAGCCAAGTACCACATCAAACAAGGGAGGACAATGAAAGACCCCTGGATGATGAAGTGAAGGGTTTCTAGCAGGATGAAAAATATGAAAGTCTATATGATAACAGCAATGTAATGTTTATCAACTAAAACCACGGTTTTAATCTATAATGGGTTAGTGGCTAGCTTGAACTTGTTCAAAAAGCTGCTGTTGACAAGAGTACAATCTGCGCCTGAGTCCAAGAGTGCTGAACCTGTGTAACTTTAAAAGCAGAAAGAGTATGCCATCAATTTATTGGGGTTTCAAGAAAACATGTAGAGTACAGAATCTCATAATGTCATCTGAATCATGGGGCACTGGTTAACATCTTCAGGTTATATTCTTTGTTAGGCAAGTCAGATGGGGAACATGGAGATATTGGCTTGCTTATTACTCTCCTTGGGCCTTTTATTTATCCTGATCATCTTTTGTGGTGGTGACTCTAAAGTCTGTGTAATTGGACTGATCATTTTTCTCATTATAGTGAGTGTTAGGTGTCTGGGGTTTATGGTTGTTTTTAGGCAGGGGATGGCACAACAAGAGGTATTGATATCCTTGTGTCTCTCTTTTTTAAGTCTGAGCCTTTTAAAGTGCATTGGGGGTATTTTTTTCTTCTCTGCTTCACAGTATAGGCTCTTTAAGTTGATCACCTGGTCTAGATTGGCATGCCTCATTATGTGAGGCTTGAGTGTTTCATAGTACATGAGGTGTGTGGCAGGGTTGTCAAAGGCCACATCAGAGGGAGCACACAGACATAACTCTTCATGGGCTCATTTCAACTTCTTTACTGTACCAGTTTAGGTAGGGTTTTGAATTTACAGATTATCATAAGTGCTATGTCCTTTGTTGGGAATTTTGACCAAGCAATGATGCCAATTATGACGTAGCTCACAGATTGGGGTTTCTGCAACCAAACCCATAAATTAGCAGTATAAACATCAATGATGCTAATTATGACAGAGCTTGCGGATATTAATTACTGCTAACAAATAACATAAATTGATAGTATAAATCAAATGCATATTGGATCAGCAGTAGTATGCTGACCTGAACCTAAAATCAGCCAATGATAAGCACTGCTGTGGAGCTTAAGGATACATGATTTGCCGCTGCACCACTTTAAAAGGTACATGAGCTGCCTAGCAATTGAATTAGGTGCCAAGGCCCCAAACTACTTTTACATCAAGTGACAACTGAAAATTATTGCAGGCGCTGCCTGGCAAATATTACAAGCGCCAAGGCGCTGGGTTTGATTCCCCATAATATCAAATTCCCATATTAATCATATTATTAAAGTATTAAGCTTGAAGTATGACAAAAATGAAGGAAGTGTTCCCAAAGTAACTAAATTATTCTATGCCAGCAAGGATCACCTGTGCTAGACAAAGATGAAGATATTCTATTGGTTGACTTGAAATAAGTGCCATACCTAGATTAATAATTACCCAGATTAGGGGGTGTTAGAATGTCCTAGAAGACATTGTTAGCAGCCCAGGGATTAGCCTTGCATAAGTTATAAGAAGAATTAATCAATTAAAATAAAAATAATCTTTATCCGTCTTTGATTTATCTTTAATCTGGTTGACCTTTGTCCTAATCTTTAAGTGCTTCTGCACAATCAGAAGCCATTGCTGGATAATAATCATTATTATGTTCAATCCTGACTCTTCTGCTACAGTACTACACATATCCTCACATATAACTGTATTCAAGCAAATGCCCTGTGCCATATAATCTCATATAATTGTGGCACTGTAATACAAAAATTGTGACATCCTTGATCACAAATCTGGCCATAAAGCCCCTTTTGAACGTTTCCCAGTCTTTCTCTGTGTGATCTTTGTGGCATTTGTCACACCAGGTGCCTGCATAATGGGTCATCCAAATAGAGATTTCTGAAATCCTGGAGCATGCAGTGCATTCAATTTGCATCATTTTCTTTTAGACAGACAATTTGCATAATGTGGTGTTATTGGACCCTGAAAATGACTTCAAGACTGCACTGCAAAGTTGCTGAGCCATATGCACAGACATGATGTTTTGTCATTGGCTTAAGGTATAAAAAGGCCTGGAAGAGCCCTTGTACAGACAGGGCATTGAAGGTGGATGTCAGGTGTCACAAATGACAAACTCTTATTAACAATGCTCATGGAAGAATTTCAGCTACAGGATTCAAACCCCAACACCCTGCAGGCTGGCGGCCCACAGGCCCAGCTGCCCACGTTTTTTTGGGCTCAAAACAGAGTCAAATTCAACTTTGGTGAAACTCCTGAGACCTATCAACCTAGAGTTACCTGTGCCAATGCCTCACCTGAAAAATGATCCTGTTAGTCCGCCAATGAAAGCGCAGGCCTGGTCAAAAATCCCAAGATAACTGAGGCCACTGCAGTTAGAGAATTGAAGAAACTTTCCTTGGAATGTGGGCCACCCAGAGATGACAAATCCTGCAACTCAAAAGGGAAATTTGATTTTTCTCATTCCAATTCAGCCAATGATAGATTCCCTGTGTGGGATGCCATCAAGGGTTGCCAACCCCTGGTAGATAGTAACCCCCGGCCTGAGGGGGGATTACAAAAATTTTCTCATGGTAGATGGGCATACTTATACCCTGGGTTGCCAGAAAGTTGCCCATTGCCATTCTTGCAATAAAGTGATATGAACCTTTGGTTCAACCAGGTCATTCAATATTTGATCTTAGTTCTATTTCATTGGCAGTTAAACCTCTGCAGCTTCCTTCCCCACGTCCATCAACCCCAAGAAACCTCAGGCTGTCTGCCCAAGCTATATTGACCACCTGGAGCACCCTTTGGCCCAATACATTTCACTGAATATCCCCCCAACCCAGCATGTTCAGAGCTCACTCTAGAGGAAATCCTGATCAACAACCCTGAAGCCAGAACTCAAGAGACTGAGATCATTGTCAGAGAAGGATCCTGGATTACTGTGCCCCCTCTGCTATTATAAGGTAAATATAACTACCTGACAGCCTACCAAGTTCCAATGACCCCACCTCTCACCCCGCAGTTCAACTGCTCACAGGATTATATGGCAGCTAATGAGTCCACTTCAACACAACTATTTGGAGTAATGTACATTACCCTTACTGGGATCATTGATTCCATGGTTCCCTCCAATAGATCCTGGGCCATTCTAGGCAAATCTTTATCCTATATTGTAAAGTTAGCTCCTATCCTATGATGGGCCCTACCCTCTGGGCCTGTGGGCTGTCTGCCCTCAATTTCTCAGGAACCTCCCACAGGATGGATCCCCAACATCAGTAATGTCATTTTTCTTCTCTCAAAACCCAAGACTTGGAACAGGTTTCTAACCCTGGTCAAGGCCGCCAGCAGGCCGCCAGCCCTGAGGACCAGGGAGCCGGCTGTGCTTTTTTGGATCAAATCCTCGCTGATTTAAACCATGAATTCTCTTGAAGATGAGGCCACCAGATTAGACTTACCAATGATAGTACCTAGTAAAAAATACAATGAGTTGCTTAATGAAGACAAGAAGGGTCCTGCCATTGGCTTGATGAGCCTGATGCTTAACTTTATGGCCAATCATAATTCCATCCCTGAAAAAAGCACAGGCCAGAGGTCCACTCCCAAGAATATCACTTCAGAACAAAATAGTTGTGATATCCTTCTTGAAAATCCAGCCAATAAGTGCCCTTTCTGCACCAGTGCTATTCTTCTGCCCCAAAACCTGTACAACCTGCCTGGCCAAATTTTCATTTCCCAGCCAACTTAATCCCACCTACTAAGATTGAATTCTGATAGTGAGATGCTATATAAATCATTAGCCTCTATGTCAGACTTTATCACCATTTTTGAATAAAGGTTATGAGATATTGATTTTCTCAATTATTGCTGTATTTTGTCTTAGTAACATGACAGTTTACCTCCAACCCTTACAGCCCGCCTGCCTCACTGCCTACAAGTTTTTATCCTTCAGGAGCTCTTTGATGGTTCACATGGAAGATGTTGTACAGGTGAGGGCTGATTTGGCCACAATAAAGACTTTATGCTTAAAGTTGGCAAAGTGTAGTGGTTTGGGGACAGGTAGAGGCCTAGTAGATAACATTGGCTACTAGGAAAGGTAAGGCTAACCTAGTAGGTAACTGGTGAACACTAGAGTATTGAAGGATGTTGCAGCCTGGTAGGGAACTGATGGCTATCAGGGCTGGATGAGGTTCTAACCTAGTAGGTAACATAGGCTAATAGGGCTTGAGGGTGTTACAGTTTAGTAGGTAACAAAGGGATACTAGGAAGGGATGAGCTGAGGTAGCTCAAAAGGATCCATTAGCCACTTTCAGAAGGTCTGTAAGTGGGGCCCTTACTTAACAGACTGGTAAGGAATCCTCATCTGTGTTTCCCTAGAGGCTTTGAGGAGGTCCTGAAGCTATCATTGGGGGCATGAATATGCTCAGGGGTGTCATCAGGGTGGCTACTTGAGGAAGCAGCTGCAGAACTTGATGATAATCAGGCCTCTGTGAAGCAAAGTTGGTTACTTTGAACTTAAAAGCTCATAACATACCACCTGAGTGATTAAAAACAGCTGCACAGATATGATGATTGTCTGTGGTTGAATAACCTAAGTGGAGGACACTTGCAAGGACCCATTCAAACGTCAGTATCCTTGTAGACTTATTGCATGAGTATGGGGCATTAGTAATGGGGACTAAAAGTGGAACAAAAGGTGGGTTGTAAGAAAAGATCACAATAAAAACTAGTAAGAAGGACTGGAGAATCTTGGTAAAGATGGAACCTTGGTGGTTCAGGCAAAGGAGGAATGAAACCTAAGTGGTTCAAAGAGGCAGGACTACCTGATGGACTAAAAGGGACTAGGTGAAGAACTAGAAGATCATGAAGAAGGACTAGATGGAGGCCTGGAAGATCATGAAGCAGGACTAGCTGGAGAATTGAAGGATGGGTAAGAAGAACCAGAAGAAGTAGATGCAGGAGAAAAAATGCTGGATTTGGACTATTGAAAGTAGGATTAATAATAAGAAAGAAGCAGTAAAATAATTAATTAAACTGCCAAAAGATATGATAAAAGTATTGAATTAAATATCATATAAAGAAATAGAGGGGGAAATGAAATGGTTTACAGAAAATATACTGTAAATTTATTAAGATTTGATTGAGTAATCTGGAGTCAAAGAGGCCAGAAACAGGACAGAGAAACTGTTAGGACAAAGGTTGAAATTTTGCTGAAATAGTTGAGAGAGGTGAGAAGCAAGCCACGGGTGAGTTTGAGGTGCTAAAATGTTGAAAAAACTGCGGAGAAACTCAGAGAAATATTGAATAAATTAGGGTTCAAAAATCCCCTAAGTAAAACATATGTGGAAGCGCTCAAGTTTGCCCGGAGAAACATGACAGAAATCACAGTGAAACCTTTCAAAACGCAGAGCAGCTGTTTATCCAGAGCAAGACAGTGCCAGGTTCAAACCAGGGTCAAGAGCAAGTCATTCAGGTAAAATTTTCAGCAAAACAGTTGAATCTGGGCGTCTGATTGGCTGCAGGTCAAAGTCTGTTTGATCACTGTTTTAAGGGCTTTGGCTGAAGAGTTTAAGCCTAAAAAATGATGAAATGAAGCAGGAAAAGTAGGGTTTTAATTGACTGAAGTAAGTAACAAAGTCTAATATATGATAAAGCAGAAGAAACTGGATTGCTTAATCCTGGAAAACCAGAAGTTCTGAGAGAAAAAGGACTGAAATAAGGAGCTATAAAAGGGAGTTCAATCTGAGACTTTTCAGGGACTGAATCAAGTGAATTAACAAAGCCACTAGAGCTACACAGAGAGCTGTAGACCAAGATAAAGGTGCAGAAGCTCAAGACAAAGGTGCAGGGACCCAAGATAAAGGAGCTAAACCCAAACAAGAAGAAGGAGTCTGGGACTAAGGTGCAGGAGTCTAAGACCAAGTACAAGGAGTCCAAGAGATTGTTGGAGGACTCCAAGTTTTGGAACATATCAATTGTTTCCCAGACCCCCAGGGCATATACCAGAAGGTTTCTAAGGGGATCTTCCTTTTGAAAGTAAATAAAAGCTCATTTTGACCCCTGCTCAAATTTTTAGTAGTAAAGATAGACCTTATGAGTGAGTTGCCCGATATCTTCTACCCAAGCCAAGGGGAGAAGGACACCTACTGCCAAAGCTGTTGAAGGGTTGCCACTAGTAAGACTTCCCAGGAAAAGTGAGAGAGGTTAACTAGACACCTTGAAATGACAGATATGAGAAGGGAGTTTATTGAGAATGAGTTTAATAGGTTTTTGAAGGATTGATAAAGGCCTACAGAGGCACTAGCACCAGCTAAAGTACAATTGCATGGTGGGGATGCCCGCTGGCAACAGTGCTCATGTTGACAATAATAATGTTGACAGTGGCCATGTTGACACTTTGTTGACATGGTCACTGTCAACTCAAAACTTGAAATCTCCTATATTTTTTCTAGTTGTGCTAGTTTAATTCCTTTTTTTAAAGCGTTCAGGGGTGTGAACCCAGAAAACACGATGAAATTGTGGCCATCTTGACACAATTTAATATTAAGCTTAATAAAAAACTTGATTTAACTAAATTTTTCCTTTACATTTACTAATAAAAATTGGTTTATTTTTTATTTGTTTTCACAACGTAAAAGTGTCAATGTCAACACTTTTTATGCTGAACTTATTTTTAATAACAAAACTGAAGCATCTACAACAAAAAATTAAGTGCACATTTAATTTTTTTATTAAATTAATATATAGAAATAGGTATAGCACATATAACAGATTGTTGAAATGTTCATCTTATAAATTCATCTGTGGCACTTATTCCGCCTTTAATATCATAAATGTATTGGTGACTAACAGCAATCTCATAATTCAAGCCAGATTCACTATGTAACTTAATATAGAATTTATTATTGATAATAATGTTGACAATCAGGAATGTCAACTATTTGCTCATGATCATCTGCCAGGGTGGAGTTAAGCAAATTAGAGTGGCATAATTAAGCTTAAATTAATATGCCACCTCATAAAAAGAATGCCGTGAGTGACATTGTTGACACTTTACCCTTTTCATTACTGAAAATAACTTATTAACAACTTTACATAAGTACTAAGGTAAAATATCATATTACCACTACCCAAATACTATTTTTAATAAAAGAATAAAGAACTTTGATACTTTTTTAATTATTCTCATATGTTTTTTAATTTTATTATGTGAACAAAAATACACAAAAAAATGGTTAATATTTGCTAGTCTGTGTAAATTTAATTAAGCATACTATGTTTTTTCATAGTAAATTTTCAAAAAAAATGTCAACAGTGACAATTTTGTCAATAATAATGTCTACAATTTTTCTAATTGACAGTGAGAATTCAGCTTTTTTTACTAAATTGTTGCACATAATGTTGACGCTTTTCATTTATCACATATAAAACTTTATGTTTTACATAATAAAATCTCCTGTTTTTTTGATATGTTGTATTTTAAACTTTTCTCTTCCATATTTTCCAATTTTAAAATAAAATCCATATCTAAACATAATACTTGTATATTTTTCTCTTAACTTTTAACTTGTTATTTAAAACTATAATAAAATAAAAACTATACAAGTATTTTTTAACTTTTAAATGCCAATAAAAACCATATAAGGTTTATTTTTTATTTATTATGTTTTATAGTTGTTTTTTTTTGTTTTTTAAATACATTGCTTTATTTTAAACCATTTTACTTATTATTTTAGGACAAGAACACCTCAAAACAACCAAAGGGCACCAAGCGTCCCTCCAAGCCCACCAAAGCCACCAAGAAGAAGCCTGTCTCATCAAAGAAGGCCACTCCCAAGCCCTCCCCTGAGCCCTCTCCTAAGAAGAGCCCCGCTCACTCCACTGGGGGAGAGAAATATGATGGTTCCTTTACAGATCACAGTTTCTACAACTTGGCTTCAGACAAGGAGACTACCAAGAAGCAGCGCCAAGCCAAGAAGTCCCTTCCAAAGGATAAGTCTCCTACACATGAGAAGCACCAAGATAAGCCCCCTTCTGCTCCCTCACCAAACTCCCCTCCTTCAAGTTCATCTGGGGATGATACAAAGCCCTGCCCTGATTACTTCCCTGGCTTCTGCCATGCTCCTGCTGGCCCATGGAACCCTCTATTGGCCCAAAATATCTGCAATATTGATGGGAAGTTCAAGGTTCCTTCCACCTTGCCAAAATACTTTCCCATAATGAGTGTCAAAGGGGGGCCAGCCATGGTAGAAAATGGTTACATCTTCTCATGCAATAATGCCAACCAGGGCTTCAAGAGCTGGCACTATACCTGTGAGGACCGCTCTTGCCCAGTGCAGCTCAATACTGAGCACTGGGACTTGGTACAAACCATTAAGGGTGAGCATACCTGCATCATGCCCAACACTACCATCTCCTGCCTTCTCAAATGGTACCTTGTGAAGATTATGCCTATCTCCAAGGACCTTTTCCCCACACAGCTGGCTGTGCTTGCCTGTAAGCACCTCTCCTCCACCAATCTGAAGAGGGTGCCAGCCCACACCCAGTTGGTTAAATTTGTTAGTAATAGGCGCCAAGCCTCAAACCTCCTGGCCAAGATGCCACCACCATTGAAGACCTGGTCCTTTCCAATGCCCTCAAGAAAACCAAGGATGAAAAGATGTTCCTGCTCCATGACAATGGGCAGGAAGTGGAGGATAGGATCATTGTCTACACCATAACTCAAAACCTGGAGCAGCTCAACACTGCTACCACCTGGCTGTGTGATGGCACATTTGCAAACAGTCCCACCCTTTTCAAAAAGCTTTGGGTCTTGCATGGGAATTTGATGACCAGGATATCCCCCTTGTGTTCTTTCTCCTTCCTGGTACCAAGACTGAAGTCTACACCAGAGCCTTCAAGATTGTCCAGGATGCTTTGAGCTCTCTTCCCACCAACCAGCTCCCCCCTCCCACTTGCGCCACAAGGGCAAATCCCTCCTCCGCTGAGAAGGATGAGTCCACCATAGCCGCTGAGCAGCTAGCTCATGTGCACTCACTTGGGTCAAAGGATATCATAATAGACTTTGAGCAGGATCAGTTCAGAGCCTTTGAGGCCGCCTTCAATGGAGAAGTCCAGGGCTGATTATTCCATTTTAAGCAGGCCCACATCAAGAATCTCAAGAGCAAGAAGGGCCTCTTTGACAAGTATCTTAATGATGGTAAAGGAAAGTGTCGCTTTGCCATGACCCAATTTGCTGCCTTGGCTTTTGTGCAGTCAGAGCATACTGGGCTTGGCTTTGAGGCCCTCCTGGAGGATGCTTATATCAAGAAGCACTCCACCATCTTCAAGGGTTACCCTGAGTACTTTGAAAAGCAATCAGTAGGCAAGAAGGTGACTTCCTGGAGAGAAAAGAGCAAAACTTCCCTTGGAATTGCCCAAGCGCCTGCCTCAAGGGGTAGATAAAGACCATGTCTAGCCTGGAAGTGTGACACAAGCACCTGAAGGTGAAGTTTGGGTCAAACCCCAAGTACAACAAGTTCTTCCAGAAGCTGCAGGAGGAGCAAGCCTGGACTGTTTCCAAGTTTTGTAACCTGGCCAACTGGTTGGCCCCCAAGAAGAGGAATTCCAAGGAGCAGGAATACCAGGAGGACGTCCAGAAGGTGGTCAAGAAGAAGTACAAGGTGGGGGAGATCAAAAAATACCTTGAAGATGTTGCAACTGCTCTTGCTGGTGGCTTTAAATTAGCCTAATAAACCTTGCTTTGCCTGTATATTTTTTACTTTTAAACTTTTAATTTTTTAATTTATTTATAGTGTACTAATCTTTTTATGTATAAATAGTAAGTTTCAGATACAGTTTTGATGTGGTTTAGTAAGAAATATATTATGTTTTGTTAATTTATCTTTAAGGTATGAGATATTTTCAGTTATGTTTATATGAAGTATAATAAATTTAAATTAGAATTTTCTTATATTTTTATTTATTATGATATATAAAATATCTTTATATTTGGTTCATTGGAATTTTGATTTTTATGAGAATAAAATATAATTTTATAATAAAGAGTGTAATTTACATAGTATATTGAAAAATAATTGCTTTTATCTCCTTATTCTTATTACTGTAAATTCAGAACCTGAACGTAAAAATGAAGGATTGTCAAATTCTTGGTCCGAATTTTGAATCACTTTTGTGGGCAACTCAGCTGAGTGAAAAGCAAAATATTAAATAAAATTAACCATTTAATTTGACTTTTTAGGTTTATTTAAATTGGCAAATTTTGAATCTCTTGAGCAGATAACTCAACTAACAAAAGACAAAACCCAACAAACAAATGTGGGATACATGAATCAGAAATGCAGGATTCTAATGTACAATCTTAGATTTCCTTTATTTCAAACAAATCATAGACATCATGTAAAACTTAACAAATCTGAAATTTTGGGATTGTCAAATCCAAGAACCAAGTTTCAAATCATAATTGCGAGGAATTTGAAATAAATATAATTTATGGGTGTCTCAAAAAGGATGCCAAAGGATCTAGAGTGGATTTGTGCTGATCCTTTTAGGAATCATAGGAATTCTCAAAAATCACCCTATTCCAATTTAGGACGGCTAAAATTTAGATCCTACTATTCACAAAATTAACATACTTAGCAATAAAATTGACTAAAATGTACACATCTCTTTTTGAGTTTAAAATTTTTTAACAAAATTTATTATGTCTTCTTTCAACAACAACCAAGTCAACAAGCTGTTCCCTGGCCTTGACAAAATTATGCAGGGCTACACTGGGTCTCTTAACGGTGAAGCCTCTGTCTATGGCCACTCCCAACCCGCAGGCCCCTCTGCAAGCCCCACCCAGGAGTGTGTTCTTTCTCCTGTGTTCTCAAGCATGGCCCTGTTTGCCCATCACACACAGGCAGCTTCTAACCCAAAATTCTTATCAGCAATGGCATCTGGAACCAGCCATTTTAGCCATGGGGTCACCCAGAGAGCCCAGGACCCCAAAACAGCCAATCAGATGGCATTGACCAGTTCCCGTGATGAACACATCCCTCCTCCAGCCAATCAGCCTGCAAGACGCAGAAGAAAACTAATCACTCCAGAGATTTTTCTCAAAATGGTTGAAAAGCAAGGGAAGCTTATGTCTCTTGGGGAAATTGTGGCTGCAATGGGGTTTACAAAGTCCACTGTGGCTGCAACCCTGTGAGCTCACGCCAACTATGGCCCCCCTACCAAGAAGACCCCAACTGGCGCCCGTACTTTAACCAAAGGTGACACAGCTCATCCCCTTATGATGGCCATTATGGAACGTGACCTGTGGATGCCCCTGGTTCAGGTACGTCTCCAGTTGGGACTCCACAGCATCTTCACCAACAAAAGAACAGTGAATTTGTGGATGCACAGAATTGTGGTTGCTGCTAGAACCTTGTCCAATCAAGTTCTCAGTGGCCCCATTTTGGTGGACACTGACCCCTAAAATTCAACTATTATTAATTTTATCAAAGGAAAGGCAATGAGGGCCCATAATGATGTAATCTTCCTGTCATATGCTAAGATATCTGCAAGTATCCAAGACTTTGGAGAGAAGCGTATCCAGTCTGACGTGTACAAGCGTGGCCCAATCTTGTATTGTTTTGTTGGGGTTTTAGTGGCAGTTTCCCCATTGGGCGTCAATTATTACTTGGCAATATCAAACACCACAGATGGGTATGCCTACCAGATGGAGCTCAAGGCCATGCTGGAGGAGTGGGCCATACAAAACACTGTGCACACAGTTGTACTGAGTGCAGAGATGGAGCAGTGGGAATGGGCTACCCAAAAAATCAGGGCTGTGGGGCATACCTGCTGGTCCTAACCCATCAACTACGCCAACATGCATCTTGCAGATGTATGTCTCTACAATTTTGGTTCCGCCCTCAGGCGCTTGAAGCCTGCCACCTACAACAAACTATGCACCCAGATTGATAAGGGGTATGAGCTTTTCCCTTCCGCGTCTGTCCAGGACTTATTTGATCTCATTATCTTCTATGCAAGTGATAGTGATAAGTCCAGAAAGGACCCCCGTCTCCCCCCATGCCAGCCCATCCAGTTTTGTCAAGCCAGTATATGTGACAGAAGAAGAATTTGAGCAATTTAAGCAATCAGCTCTTGCTGCCCCTTCCCAGTCAACAAACCCTGCCTCCCCAACCCCCCATCAAGCCACCTGCCTTCCAACCCTGACTCCCAAACCACCACACATTCCCTCCCCACTATCTCTGATGCCGCCCCTCTCACAGGCAAAGATGAAGGCGACGTTCATTCCGCCCATTCCCCCCCTTCCTGTCCAATGATTAGTAAATAAATCTTTTCTTTGTGACAAATTATTAAAATTGATATTTCTATTTCAATTTACAATTAATAATACTTTCTTTTTACATTATTGACATTTCCCATAATTAAAACAATGTTGTACATTTTACAAATAGCTTAAAATTATGAGCATACATATTTTCATCATCATTAATAAATTAAAGACAATAAACATAAATAAGATTAAAATATTGCAATTAGACGTCAACTCTTAATATTTTGATATTATGTGCATAAATCAATGCATTTTGTTTAATAAAATCCATTGTAAACTTGGCCTTTTTCATTGTAATTTATTGAAATGGACTGTGTTTATATTAGAGAGCCATTAACGCTTAGTACAAATATTGATACATAGTGCATTTTACAGCCTGCATATTTACCTATTGGTAATAATTCTGTAAACTTTTCAATTGGATTTTACAAGGTAATAATAATGTAATGTGTTAATAAATTACAGTTTACTGTCATTAATTGGCTGGTTTTCTATGCTGTGGTGATTGTGCATTTTCTGATATTTCCACACTAGTATCCAATTGGTTAGCTTCACATCCAATTGCACAGGCAATAGGAAAACAGGCCGCCACCCCAACCACATCCAGTCTTGGGGTGGCAGCTTGTTTTCCTGTCACCTGTGCAATTGGATGTGAAGCCAACCAATTGGATACTAGTGCGGAAATATCAGAAAATGCACAATTGCCACAGCAAAGAAAATCAGCCAATTAATAACAGTAAACTGTAATTTATTAACATATTACATTATTATTACCTCGTAAAATCCAATTGAAAAGTTTACAGAATTATTGCCAATAAGTAAATATACAGGCTGTAAAATGCACTATGTATCAATATTTGTACTAAGCGTTAATGGCTCTCTAATATAAACACAGTCCATTTCAATAAATTACAATGAAAAAGGCCAAGTTTACAATGGATTTTATTAAACAAAATGCATTGAGTTATGCACATAATATCAAAATATCAAGAGTTGACTTCTAATTGCAATATTCTAATCCAATATTTACATTTATTGTCTTTAATTTATTAATGATTATGAAAAATATGTATGCGTTGAAGATAGTACTATAAAAACCAGTTTTTTGATAGAATTCAAACAATATGTCAACAATCTATAACTTGATCAACAAATTAGAAGCACACCTTCAAAAGGTTGTTGAGATAGAAAGAAATATCAGGGAAATAGTGACAGGGAAGCTGGGTAACAAGGACCATCCACTAATCCAGTCAAGAGAAGATGCTCTGGATAAATTGGGAAAATATTATAGATGAAAAGAATTAAGAAAAATTACTTAATCTACAGGGAACAATTTTATCAAGTCTAAAGTTCAGCAACACGGCCTACAATTTGTGGGAGTTGTGGCAGGGGGCCAAAGAAAACAATAAGATCAAACTAATCAAAGGAACAGAAATTCAAAAGGAAATCAATACCAATGAAGAGGAAACCAACCAAATGGAAACAGATGAAAATGAAACACAAGCAAGAAGAAGAAGTGCTTTAAGAAATACAGAAGCTTTATCAAATGAAAACCAAGAAGAAGCACAAGTAGCAAGAAATATAGAAAAAATTAAGCCTAGAAAAATTAATGAAGAGCATCCAACGCTCATGAAATTTTCCAAAGTGGCGCCTGTGGCTGAGGGGGCCACGGGGGAAACAATTAGTACGTCTTTTATGTTTTACTTATATTTATTTTAGTCATCACCAGGAATGGGGATGAGGTTGCAGAAGTGGCGGCTTATACGCTGAGTTGGTTTTACAGGGGTTACCATACACTGGTGGCCCCTGTAAAACAAATAAATAAAAATCAAATAAATAAAATATTTCAACAGAATATGAATATGTTTTTTAATAGTGAAGCTCAAGATAGGGAATATCAACCACCCGCGGGGTGCTTGCCATGGATAAGGGAAGCATACAAACTAGGATCAACAATCAAAATCAAAGAAATGAATGAAATTTGCGGGGATATAAAACTGAACTTCAATGAATACATATATGAAAGCATTCAAAGGTTCCCCTTCACAAATATCAACAAATATAAAAGAATTTAATAAAAACCAACTTTCAAATAGGAAAGGAATATTTGAAATCTGCAATTTTTAATGAAGTTTTTAAGGCACTATCAAATAAAGTTAGGGATGAAGTCCTTGTGAATAATTTTAAACCTTTATTTATTTCATTTGCCAAGACCTGGGGGGCTGATTCAAGTTGGGCGCCCCCCAAACCCTCTTCAAGTTCAACCAAACGTCCTATATTAATAGGTTAGTGCAAACATTCAAAAAATTGTGCATGTTCTCAGAAAAGTATACCTCACAACAAATCCATGTTGCGGTATACCTGGGAATCCTCCTCCACTGCATATTAAAAACCAATGTCAAAAAGTTGGAGGATGTACCTATTCAAATAAACATTTGCTGTGTAGCCCTTGACTGCCAGAAAACACCACAGGGATACAGGACAGTCAAGCACGTCCTCTATGATTCATTTGCATTGGCAACGCTATACAGGTACTATGTTTCCCCAAAAAAACCTACTAGTCAATTTGCTTACCCGCTTGCCTTTTATCAAACAATCAGCAACCACCAGGGTACAGGGCACCACCTCTCTAGCAATTGGCGCCAGAGTCATCCACCACATACAGAAGAGTACGTGGATCCAATTAGATGCATTAGCTGAAAATTTAATTTTGGGGTATAATTTCCCGGAATAATCACATTCCCTTTACAATTAGCATCCCCCAATAAATATTTTCCCCTTGCAAATTAATTTTTTTAACTTTTTATATTTTAATACTAAATTTTTTAATACTGAAATATGTACTATTAACATTTTACTATAAAAAATTTAATATTACAGATTTAAATATTAAAAATATTTAGTATCTAAAATTTAATATTAAACTTTTTAATAATACATATTACAATATTAAAATTTTTAATATCAAATATTTTGATATTAGAATAAATCACAATTTAATAAAAATAGTTAAATTTCAAATATTTAAACTTTAATATTTAACTTTTACAATTTATAATTATAATTTTACTTTTAATATTTTAATTTTTATTTTAACTTTTAGTATGTAAATTATAATATTAATATATCTAAATATATTACAAGACATTAGTTAAAGTTGCAACCACGTCAAATATTAAAAATAAGTTAAAAATGTTTTTATTTATTAGCTTGTTGAATACAAGTTTATTTATCACATAGAAAAACATCAAGAATTGAATTTATCCGCACCATGCGGCCTGCTCCACTATTGTTCTAAACAAATAATTGTTTAGAACTCAAATTACCTTTCCCTTGTAATATGATTTGATAAACATATTTGATATACTTGACCCGCATCCTAAGTACTAATTAGTAAGCAATACATGAAAATCATTGGTGGTTGTGTTGTGTGGCTATAGTGGCACTGAAATAACAAGGATCAGATGATGACACACAAGGTCCAATTTGTGGCTTAACAAAGACAAAGTACCAACAAGGAGTCACAATTATTTAAATAAAATAATTATATTTATATCTTTTTTAATTTATTCATTTTTTAGCGCAACATTCAATATAATATTCAGTGCATTATAATAAAAATATATTCTTCATACCTAGTATAATTAATTTTACTTACCTTTTCTATGTATTCTTATATGTCTATAATACAATCAAACATCACATTATTATATATAAATAATAATTTTTGAGACCTAATAAAAACAAAATAAATAAAAATAAAAACAAATTAAACCTGGAGAGTCCATTTATCTGATTGGCTTGGAGGCCAGGGCTTTTGGAAGGAAGGATTCCAAGTGCTCATAGAAAGCTGCCACCACATTGGGTGGCATTGCAAATTGGCTGATCTCGAGAATATTGAATAGATCCTCAGTGTCCTGAGGAAGGCCTTGTTTCACCTTATTCTTGATCCAACCAAACACCTCCTCAATTGGATTCAGGAATGGGGAATATGGCGGGAGGAAGAGAAGTCTCATTGGACAATTGGTAAGTCGGTGGCTGGAGGTGTGGCTGTTTTTGTCAATGGGGGGATTTGGACACAACCAGATCCACTTTGTGGAGCCCAACATTATCAAGCACAACAACATTGGTTGTGCTGCTGTAATTTATCCGCAGGTACTCCTTGACAGCTTGGAGAAAATTGAGAAAGGTCCCTCTGTTATGGGGGCCTTTAATCATCTGATACTGGTCCAACCCTCAAGGACCAAGAAGCGCAACCATGGAATAGGTCTTGGAACGGACAGCTGCACAATGGGCTACACCGTCCTTGGACCCCTTCTCAACCCACCCATGCCTAGACCTGAGTCAGAAGGAAAACAATGATTTTTTGATATAGAAGAACTGAACATTCACAGTCTCCTTTAGTGCCAGATATGTCTTGGCATAAATGTGTCAATCCTCGATGGTCTTTTCACTGTTCCTATTGTACGGAGAAACTCCGAGCACCTTCCACAAGAAGCCCAAATCAACCATTGTTTTGTAGATAAGGGTTTTGGAAACAGAAAGTCTGAACTCTGTGGTGAGCATTGATTGGACAGCAAGTGTGTTCAGGTGGCAATCCCTGGCTACCCACTGCTTGATTGTGTCAATGTGTATGGGCTGAAGGAGTTTTGGCTGTCTTTTTGCTTTTGTGGATTTGGCAATTTGCCTGGTATTTCCATACTTGGTGTTGATGTTGGCAATGTATCTGGCTGTGACACCAACTCAGGATGAAATATCCCAAACCACCATTCCCCTGTTCAAGCAGTTGAGGAGAGCTTCACACTCACTATCTGTCAACTGACACCGGCCCTTGGCAGGTACCACGGCATCCTGGCTAGCAGGATTGCCACAGGAGATGGGGACCTTTGTGTAGAAGGTGGGATCACGCTTGGTTGCGCTGGTGCTGTCAATGGCTGCATAAGACACAGGCACAGATGGCTCCGCAGTTGTGGCCAATGGCTGATAGGAGGTATCAAAAACGCGGGGGCAGGAAGTAGCAACTCTTGGGTCAAGAGTGCAGGGCTGGGTGACAACTGGGTAAACAGTGGAGGTGTAAATAACCTCAGTGTTCCTGGTGACCCTGGTGTAGGAGACTTTTGTGGCAGGCCTTGAGAGTGGCTTCTGCCTGGGATTCAAGCTGGTAGTTCTGGCTTGGAATGCGGGAGGTGGTTGGCTGGTGCTGACACCTTGGGAGGCCTGTGTATTGGCATGACTCCCCTCAAGTTGGGTTCTGGGTCTGTTCTTGGACCCTCTGGGACGCCCTTGTGGACAGGCTGCCCCGCAGGCTGGTGCAGGAGCAGGTTGGGAATGTGATTGACAGTCCATAAAAATAAAATAAAAAATATATTTTAGATTAAATATGTATTTATTTGGAGTTATTGGTTTAGTAGTGAGTAGTTATTTTCTCTTGATTTAGCCTTGAATAGTAACAGAATTTCTATATCCGTGATTTGAAGTGTATAATATTGTATACTTTCTGGGTTTGGATAATTTTAAAGATCAATTACTTTTTATGTCTAATTATGGTTATTGAGATTGAATTTTTCATTTGATTTTAGTTGTGGTGGAGCTTCTTGATTTGGGTTGGTGTTTCCTAGTGTGCTTACTGTACATTCAATTTGGATTCCATTTCCCACAATTAATATCTGAGTTTACTAGTGGCATTCAAAAGTGATTTGAAATTTGGTTCTTGGATTTGACAATCCCACAATTTCAAAAGACATAGTAAACTTAATGAAAATGGCTGATAGATTTGAACGCTTCAAATCTGATTCCAGTTAATTCATTTTGTCCATTGGAAATATACAGTTCAACTTGAACTTTTCAAAGTGTCTATGAGTTCCCACATTTTCATATATTCAAATAAATACTCAAAAAAATCAATTTAATTAAAAAAGGCCATCCTGCAAAAGTGATTCAAATTTTGGACCAAGAATTTGACAATCCTGCATTTTTATGTTCAGGTTCTGAATTTACAGTACTTGTGGTATGTTTTTATTGCATTTTTGGACTTTTTGGGGTCATTTTTAGTATAATAATGTATTTTAAATTATTTTTTATATTAAAAATGTTCATGGTAAAGTATTTTGTTACTTAAAAAAGTGTCAACATCCAGGAGATGACATTATGTAAAACCGGGTCATCACTTTACTATAGTGTCAACATTAAAAGTATCAACATGGCCACTGTCAACATTCTTAGTGTTGAAATGGGCGCTGTTGCCTGCTTGCCTAGTGATAGGGAAATTATTGGAAGAGTTTACAGTAATACAAGCCAATTATAATAAGCTTCAAGCAAGCCACCTACTGCTACTAAGGAATGACAACTCCTTTCAGTCAGTCCCTGGCTATGACCCAAGGCACACTATGGGGACTATTGAACAGGAACCCCACATGTCCCCTTTGGTCCTGTCCACTTTACAGAGTATCTTTTGAAGCCTGAGTATTGAGAATAAACAACTAAGATATACTTGTATGAGATCCTTTGGCCCACACTAAAGAGATAACCTGGTATAACAGGAAGTTATCTTGGTTTTCTATCAAACCCCACCTGTTTAAAGATAAACACAACTTTCTCCCTGCCTACCAACTAGACATGAAGCTGCCTCTCACCCCCAACCCAATTTCTGTGTCTGCCTCTGAGCTTTTCCTAGACAATTACAATAAGCTGTTTGGTATAGTGCAAATAATTTTTGAGGTTAATTGACACTATAATCCTAGTTTCTGGCTTATGATCTTGGGTGATAAAATCTATGTTGTACCTATTTAAGTTGGAATCAATCCTATGATGAGCTTTGCCCACCCAGCCTGAAGTCTGCCCAATCCTATAAAACAGTGGGCCAGCTGCCCAAGATTAGTTCTCTGATATTTTTATAAAACCAGGCCTTCACTGTAATGATATAACATCAAATGAAAAAGATAGCACACCCTTGGAAGACAGGAAACCAACAAAGACCCTCAGATAAACTCTTGAAATGTTGGAAAATTAAATGTTGTTATTGGCAAAAAATGGATTAAAACTAGAGTCACTCAAATAATGCTTTAAAGTCTGGATCTTCCCTACTTTGCGCCAATTAGTTATGACACACCAATCATTTGCTGTACATTATTTGGTGATTACAGTGCTTGACCTGCTGGTTGTCAGAATTTTTGAATTCTGACATCATTGAGTCAAATTCTAATGCAGGTCCCTCAACTGCTGAAAATATTCTTTTTGGCAATCAGAAGTCATGAAATCTCTATCTCACCCATCTTAAACTTCCTGAAAACTTTCCTCATGCCCCTTTATAAACTTTTTTCTAGATATCTTATTAACCCTGAAAAATAAAGGAGGTTCCTCAAAAATGCTTGAACATTTGGACCTGTTGGCTCCTTTGTTTGATAACTTTGCTATCATTGTAGTGCAACTAGCAGCAGATTCTTTGGCTGACTCTTTGCCAGATCTTTACACCTCTTTTACTTATTAATATTCTGATTTCCATTTTATAATTATTTTCTTAGCTTCAATCTTGACTACTCTTTTCTGCTACACTACTAGAGAATCCTGAATGATTGTACTAATTCTTAATTTGTCCTGTTGCTTCCCAAGAAATTGACAATTTGTCTTTTATACCTCCATTGTCTCCCATCAAATAGTGCACCTTGCCATTCAACCATAACACATGATCTTGGAAGATTTGAACAGTCAAGCCTAGAATTTCAATCAGATAAGGAATTTTATGTGGCTCAGGCTACTTGAAGCACACAAACTCAGTACCCTATTTGAGTGATGTGATCCTTGCTTACAGTAGGTATTCAATGTTGTTTCAAGAAAAGGTGTTTATCTTGATCATAAACTTACTTGGAACAAAAACAAGTTCAATAGAGACCATACACACATTTATATATAGAAAAATCCATGACAAAGAACCCAAAGATAAATCAAATAGATTGAGATCAGTTGTAGTCATTAGATATCAACCTGTTAGAGTCATGTAAATTAGATCTGAGCTCAAATAGAAGTTGTGAGGATAAATTGCCCACACTAAAATCAGAACTGAGAAAAGAGATGTGCAGTAAAGCTTTAACCCTACAAACCTACAAAAAAAGGGAATAAAACAGGAAAAAAGATGATGAGCAACAAGTAAAACAGGAGGTGTAAATAGACCACCAAAAAGAAATGGTTTTGGGATAAGGGGTACAAAACCTGCTGGTCCTGTGCAGATACTTTTCTCAATGATGCCAAGACGGTGGAGGCCATGGCCTGAGAAGAGGGTATTTTTGACCCCAAAGTAGCTTTCATCTATCAGGAAATGACTTTATTGATAGTAGAAAGACTATCTGAAAGCAAGTTTCCCGGGGGAAGTGGGGGAACTATAACTCAACTGGGAGAGATAAACTTGAATCTGATTGGCTGGCCAGAAATATTTTCACCTCTTGGTTGGTGACCTCTTTCAAAGTGTCAATGGTGTCGTAATTTGAAATTTTTGGGCAGACAGCCAATTGAACGCCAAGCACCACTGGGTAGTGATATCTTGACATCTTTAACACATAATTATCTGAACAAAATTCAGGAATATGCAGGTTAATTTCTTTACCCTCAGCAGGAGCAGATTTAACCTATTTTTTGTCAATGACTAAATTTAAACCATCTAATACTTTTAAAGGTTTTGCTGCTTTTCTTTTCCCCTTTTTTTCTTTGGACAATCTATCCCAGGCAAAAATTCTACTTCTGTAACACAACCCAAGGTTTTTATTGTCAGTTGATCATACTCTCTGTCATCTATAAACACCTGGTCTGTGACAAATTCCAAGAAGCTTCTATAAAATGTGAGGGGTACATAATGTATGTTGTGTTTGGCTCTTAACCTCCTATGATTTCTAAAACATTAGTTTATATTATTATTAAAGCTAGTCATTATATTTCCCTGTGTTCAACTCATCAAAAGCCCAATATGACACAGCTGCTATGTTTTTCCTAGCTCAAGAGGTATATCTTCAATTTTACAGGGGCCTTGGCGTGAAGCCTTTCTGAGCATGCTCTGCAGGTAGTTGTTGTCACCTCATACATCAGTCACAAGAAAAGTTGCAGCCTGTTTGATATATGGACGCCTGAAAATCTTTCTTGATAGATTTAGAATCCTGTTAAATACATCTTCAGGAGGGTTATTCAACCCAGGCCTGAGAGCATGTGTGTTGACTTGAGTCTTCTCTCCCACTCATATTATGGCTCTTCTAACTATATCACACAATCTATCTAGTAAGCCCCAAGTGTAAGGTCTTGCCCATAGTAGTGCAAGGTTATAAACTAAAGCGTGTAAGGCATTGGGATTAAGATTCAAAAGGTATAAAAAAGTAGGAACTGTCTGTAGTATAATCTTACAAAATCCTGCTAATAACTTATACTGAGTTACAAAAGGAGTGATAGAGTTTAAAAAACCTAAGCAAAGAAGATAAAATGAGGTATTTAATAGTGAACAATTAGTAACTAAGGGAATGTCAATATTAAGATACTCTCTGTCAGCAAACTGGTACATATAACTATTAAAAGATTCCTTAAGGGAAAATAATAGATACAACAAGCCTAAGGCTTGTTGTTTTACAACTTTCATTTATTTAAGAAAAAAAAGGGAGAAACTTTAGAATGAATAAAATAAAAATATAAATTTCTAAAGTTTAAGATCTGAAATCAAAAATTGATAAAGATTGAAGGGTAGAAATCACTTAGAATTTTGGCTTAAAGCCTACTCTTCAAAAGCTCTTTATTTATAGAAAAGCCTTTCCAGTTGGGAATTGATGATCAGGGAGAAAGCAGCCAAGAAGAGGAGCAACTGGAGAAAGTTTGGAAGGAATCTGGAGGAGAAAGGGGAAACAGAAGCCCAGTGTGAAAGCAGATCTGTAATGTGAAGCTGGGGAAGAGCGGCAACAACGTAACCAGGAGTTTCAAAAAGGTGAGCAAAAATTAAAAATTCTCTAATTTCAAGTAGAAAATATTAAGCTAATAGAATAGCCAGAAGAAAGAAAGACAGCAATGGCAATCCAAATTTGAATTGACGTAAAAACAAGGTAACTAACTTAGAATACTTAATTATTAACAATTTAACTTAAAATTTTAAATATTAAAAAATAAAAAAAGATTAAATAAAACCAAAAATAAAATAAAATTTCTAAAAAGCCTGCCCTTTGGGGCAGGGCATGACACCAAGCCTCACAAATTCCGGCAACCTCCTGAATTAACTCATACAGAATGGAACATCCTCTATGTTGACAATTCTCAAAAAAAAAATTTCTTATTTTCAATATTAAAGATTATTTTTTTCTTGATTAAATAATTGGCATTGATAATAGAATCAATGTTTGATTTTTATTTTGAGCTTTTAATTGAAATTATAAAAGATAAAGCAAAAACAATTTTTGAAATTGTCAACATGGAGGATGTTCCATTCTGTATGAGTTAATTCTGGAGGTTGCCCAAATCCCTCATCAATGTTGTCAAGGATTGCAGTGTGCTCTTTATTTTGATTTATTTAGAACAAATTGATTCAATGCTATACACAATATAAAATCCCATTCCGCATTGTTTCTGAACACTCTTCTCCATACAGTAAAGTAGCTCCCTCTCAAATTCCCGATTCTCTGATCCTTTGTTGTCACTGCCTAGCTGTTATTTCTTGCTACCTTGGTTAGCCTGGCTCAGCTATTCTCTTTGCCAGTCCGTGTCATTTGGTGTTCCTGACTGCCTCTGTTGGATCTTAAGCTGATTGGCTGGTGGGCATGTACACTATACTGTATGCGGGGCATATTGGTCTTGCATTGTCTGCAGGTCAAACCAGCATATCAAAACCTTACACTAGCATCACACTTGAATCAGTTTTATTGGCATTCATGCCAAGCCTTCCCAGATGCCTCCAGCTGACTAAATCCACCTGATAGCTACAAGGCCAACAGAAACCAAGCTTGGAATCAGCATGGGATGGGAAATAAAGAATAGGCCAATGCCAAGTCGGTCTCCAGATCTCTATGCCATCCTTGGCGTGCTGAAAAGCCCCAGGTTGCCCCTACTTTGGCGGCCGGGTTGGGCAGTAGCCCGCGGCTTATCGGGATACCCAGATGGGCTCCAAGAATCTAGGGGCCGGCCACCAGTGCCACTCCACCCCTCATGCCGGCCCTAAGCCTAGGCGCTGCTGGCTTTGCAGCCACCCTGGGGCAGGGGGGGGCCTTTTGGGACACCCCCATAGATCTTGCCAAAGTTGGCTTCAGGCTCACCCCCAGCACAACTCTTTTGGTGTGCTGTTTGACTTGCACACCCCCAGGGCCACCATATTCCAGATAAGGGTACATAAAACAAAGAAAGGCGTGCCAAACTACATTCCCTGCCATGTGTCAAACCGGCTTCAGGGGACAAAGGGAAGCACTGACAACAAGGGATCTGCAAGGGAACAAGGGACAGTCAGATCCTTAAAATGTGTTTGTGGTCAGCTGTGGGAGCCTTGCGTTCAAGCATGGCTAGAGTATCAATCAGGGATGAGAGAAGGCGGGGGTTGGGTGCACAGGAGTTTGGAGTGTGAAGAAGACGGTAGCCCCAGATTTCTGTAAAGTCGCGCTGTGTGATCCAGAGCTGCCACCGCTCTTCTGGTCGGAATGGGATGAGGGTAGGTAAAACGGAGCAGCAGAAGGGCAGGCAAGGACTGCAGCAGCTGTTCCGGGTATCCAGCATATGAAATGCTGGCTCCGAGAAGAGATCACAGATAACTTTCTGGGCAGAAAGCCCATTATAATCATTCAAGTCTAGGGGTATACCAGCCATGATCTTTAGATCCCTGGCCTGGATTATACTGCCAACCTTGTGAGATATAATATCTGCAAGGGGACAGTCTTCATGGCCTGGTGAGTATATGGAGCACTGAAACCCACCTCTTGGATGGCTCCTGTCTTCTTGTTATCTTTTTTGATGGCTCAGATAGACTGTGTAGTTAGCCCATGTTGACTTCCATGTCCTCATCACGGCCTCCATGGCTGGTCTGTATCTGCTGACCTAGTTGGCTGAAGTCTAATAAAACGCAGGCTCTCTCCGGAAAACTTTAAAGATGCCCAAAAACCCTGCCTGTGACAGGTTTTTTGCCATGTGCCATTGTGGCCTTTTTTGGGGCCATGATCCTAGCAATTTACAGAGAGTTTGTACCAGGAGATAAAGATTACGCTATTGCTAGTTGACGCAGGGGTCATGTGGACTGCACCACTGATCCTGATTTGTATAATACCTTTTGGACTCACCCTGCCCATCCCGCAATGGTTGGAGATAGCTGAACCACAGTCACAACCCCATGCATCCGTGCCTGGACCCTCCAGTTGGAGACCCAAGTATCTGGGTGGCCCGGTTGGGATCTGACCTGAGCAAGCCTGATGCCAGGGCTGTTCTGTAGTGATGGCAGCATGATAGAATAGGCCTGTACATGCTGGGATACCTTTTAAGATGTAATCGCTTTGCTTTGATAGTGTTTCTATGCTTTTTACTCATTGAACTCTGTCATGATGGTTGCTTGGGCAGACCCAGGGCGTTCAGCAATTGCCTAAAAGTCAAGCCCATTGTGTTCAAGGCCATGATCTTCTGGACAGGCTGATTGGCTACAATTTTGGCCTTTCTTTGATGCCATGCTTGGGTCTGCTTGCTGAGAAATGGCATGTGCTGGTTGAGTGACTTCATCAGGTGGAATGAGGGGATCATTAGCCAAAGGTGGATTGGTTTCAATGTCTTCTTGTACACAGGCCTGATGATTGTGCTGGTCTGTATATGGTGTCCAAACAGCAGGTTGCTGGTTTCTTTGGCAGGGACGTTCAGCTCTCTGTCCTCCTCTGTGTAGCTCAAGCCCTGGGTGTATACATATTCTGTAATGCCCCTTGCACTTGGTTGTTGCCTGGCTTAAGCTCATGGTGCTGAGTGTCAATGATTGAACAATCACTATCGCTTGCATACCCCCGCTTAAAAAGTGTGACAGAGTCTTAACAAAGAAAGAGAGAGAGATCCATGTTGGTGTGGCTGGTACGGGGTGATCTTATTTTGAATTCCCTACCCGATATCTGGGCGATCTAATCGGGACGCTGGGGTTTGAGACCTGATCCCCCAGTTTCCTAAATAAAACACACTGGGTTGCTTGTAGATACTTTTTCTTTTTGGGGCTCGATTTCAATCAAGATAAAGTGGAAGTACAGCATTGTTTGTCTGGGTTTGTTTGCCGTGTGTGCGACTTTTGTGTTCTCTAATCAATAACTATGTGCTTTAAATATAATCTTTCTAAAGAAATAGTATACATCCAGGTGGTGTTTGGGATCTAGAATATACATGTGCAAGATTGATTTGTTTAGAATTTCGGGTGTATCATTGGCTTTGAATGTGACCATGTTTTTTACTGGTGTCTGATGTGTTTCGTGTGTTGCATGAAAGCTCTAGGTGGTGCTTGTCCCTTGCTGTCATTAGAAAAACTTTGGCCAGTTATGTTGTGTGGGGCTTCAGTTTGCTTTGATGCATCCGTCTCAACAGCTGTGAGGAGTACAGTAGCTTATAAACGGTCCCCTGTTGGGTGGTGTTGATCAGTGATTGGTTTGGCAGGCTAATGTTGATATTCAACCATCAACAGCTGCAACCCCTCCAAATAGCATCAGTTCTGGTCTCATTGCTGGTATGTTGGTTATCATACCACTATAGATCACATTTGGTAACATGGTAGAGCTATAGTATCTATTCGTTTCTCCCTTCTGAGATCCTCTTCTGCTGTCAACCCCAACTTGCTGGATCCCAGCGGGTCAGGCTGCACCATTTCTATATATTGAGCGCCAATATTTAGATATGCATAGCTAGGTCATCTCACATTCAATCTTGCTATCCTTATCTCTAACCGCAAAGTAAGTTTGGCTAATTTTATCCGTGTAGGCTCTCCGGCAACGCAGTTGGGAGCTGCCCAGGCGGAGGGGCCTATCGTTCAGCACATGGGAGATCCCCGCCAACCCGAATCTGGGATAGATGCAATTGACATGATGGAGTTTCAGCTGAGTTACAGATGTTATACCCAGGGTATGGGTTCACTCTCTTGGGTAAGGCGGTCTGCTCTGTTCGGGTCCGTAGATCGCCACCGCTCGGCTAGGAAATTTCTTGCGTGGGGTCCAGCTCTAGATCAGGCTTACCTTCCCAGGTTGGGATCGGCCATGCAAGTTTCGGCTGACTTGACCCCCAACGCTCGGTGCTGCTCTTCTTTGAGAGATTTATTAAAGGGAGGACTAAAGGTTTAAGAACGCTCGCCGGTTTAGTTTTGGAAGTCGAACATGAAATTAAAACTTGATCCTTGCTTAAAAAGGTTGGCTAGAATAAAAGGGCTTATGGGCCAGCTATTTGTGCAAGTAGAGGACCAGAAGCAAGATGAGTGCTTTTAAATTAGCAAGTTATAGTTGATAAGGGAAGTAGAATCTATTTTTTAAAGCTAATGGCGCTGGGAGTCGTGGGAGCCCAGCCTCTCCTTGTCGAATCTCTCTAATTGGATATCCAAGTTTGGCGGGGCATCGTCCCCAAAGACCTAACTCAATATTAGTATCTATAGGATAGCTCGTACTACCTCCTTGATAAAGAACGTGAGACTCTCAAGGGTGACTTCAGACTTGGCCCTCGGTCCCCAGGAGTATTCGTAACTTTGTCTATGGAAACCTTCACTGTCGGCTTCATGTGCTCGTCGGGATTGGCTGGTTGTGGGGGCAGCAGACTGGTTATCCTTGACTCTATGGAGATAGCTTTGCTTGATCATTTGGGCCACCATGTCCCTGAGTTCCTTGTCGTCAGTGATTTCGAGCCTCTTGAGGTGAGAAAGCAGAGAAGCTAGCCATAAGTAAATCGCATGTGCATGAGTTACCGTGAGAGATGGAATGGTTGTCGATGAAGATCAGCGAGAGGATGCTCATCACCACGCCGATAAACTTGGTTTCGTTCTGGCCATTGCATGGTGGAGGATTCTCGGCTCTTACATCGAATGACAACGTGCTTCGTAGAGTGTAAGTCTTGGCTTCATTCAAGATTAGACATATTTGGAGGGCATCTACCTTGTTTGGTCCCTGGTTTAAGGGTATCCTTGGCAGGAAGCTCAACAAGCTCCATTCCAAACACGGTTCGAAGCTTCTCCTGGGCAAGTTGAAACACGGTGGCGAAATCCCTCGCACCCGGGATGAGAACTAACCATCGATAAATAAATCAAGTCATGCCAGTTACCAAGCTTTGTAATTGTTTCACGCTTAAGCGGGACCCGGGTCCGCTCAACGGCTAGCGCAAGCCTGACAAGTTTAACCGCCTGTCTATCTAAAACCTACAAGGTTAAATACCTCTTTTTCATTTACAAACAATCAACGACAGTCTTATTTCGAACAAAATATGAAAATAAAACAAAACCACGTGTAGTTCCCATTTATAAATATTTTTCATCAAATTCTCATCAGCGCCTCAATTTCAAAAATTAACCGTTTAAATATATGTTTCCTTTAACTTATTCCATTGCACATTTCTCATACAACAATGAAATATTCACTAGACTTCAAATATTTCGGAAGATGACTAGTACAGTTCTTAAAGCCCAAGCAGTGATCATGGAAAGCAACTTAAACATTTACTAGATAGCTGGCTGGTAGTGATTGGAGAACGAGGCGACTTGGGAACAAAAGATAAAATGATCGAGTTTGAATTAAAGCAATCCCGCTGGATCTCCCTACCAAAATGTTAAACCCATCGCCTGCTGCCAGCCTAAAAGTCCAGCCAGAACCCTGGCAACCGGGAAACTATTTTTTAAAAGATCGCTCGTTGAAATCGGCTCAAGCGTTTCGGTCGGCTGGTGGTTGGATAAGTTTTCCAATAAAGTCGGCTTGGCTTCCAGTTCAAACTAATTATTTTTAAGCCCAGCATGAAGTTTACGAGGGCTAAACTTGGGGGAACTGATCTTAAGGCAGATTAAAGTAGCTAGAGAATGACTAAGAGCCCTGCCGCTATAGCCAACATTTAAAAACCCAGGGGAGTAAAGATGCGAAAGAGGATCCTCGAATTTTACCAAATAACCATAGCTAGTTTTATTTCTTAAATCCAAACCCTGGAACCCAATTCTAAGTAAAGATGATCCCCACCCCCTTAAAATGATGACTGAATAGCTTGGGCAAACTTCAGCACCCGAATCAAGGTTGAAGCAGCTTCAATAGGTTGGAAATATAAAAAATGGATATATTTTACCTGGTTGGATTGTTCAGAGTCAGACATTTCTAAACAATATCAGAATCAAGGGATGAAAACTTTAACATGCCTTTATCACATTGGAAGCTAGGGTGGCTGCCAGAATCTGGCCCATTGGCCTCCGGAATAGAGCTGAACGAATCTTGGGACTCGGTTCATGGCGTAAGCCAGCTTGTCGAGCTGAGGATTTGCTAAATCTGATGGGGCTGGGCAAATAAAGTAAGTGATAGCATAAAAGTAGGGACAACTTAATTATAAATGAATTAAATGGCTGGTGGCTTGGTTTTCAATAGAAATATATATTTAACCAGAGACTAATTTATTCAAGAATATAAATTAAAAGATATTTACTTTTTAAATGCAGCCCACCTAGCCTATAGCATTCAAAAAGTCAGCATAAAATCCGAATATCTATTGTGGATTATTGTAGGATAGATATCAATGTATAGCTTCAAATAATAAATAATTGCTACTATCCACATAGTTAATATAAATATGCTCTATATGTACTGAAGATACTTAACTTGTTATTAATTGAGCTATACAAAACTTTATCAGATTTTTGCTTAAGTCTTTAAAATCAAGCTATGATACACACTTCACTTTTGCCATCAGTTTTTCAACCATCTTTCAAAATTAATCATTTTGTAAACAACCATAATTCTAAAAAAATAACTTCAATTTATTAAAGCTTGGGATTCATAAGCAGATCAGAAAAATAACCAGGGGTTGATTATTAACCCCTTTATAAAAATGATAGCTGTTCTTGGCTTTCTTTTTACCTCAAAGATTGTTCGAGTTTTGATAAGACTTTATATATGATTTTGAAAGAAATCATTAACATATTTATCTACTTTAATTGATCATAAAAGGCATCATAAATAAAGCGGATATCAGATATTCAAGGATAAGTGACTTACTGTCATGAATGACATTTTAATACTTGTATTGAAAACCCAAGAGTTGAACCCCAGCCCCTGAAGGCGGATTGGACCCCCCAGGACAGTCCAGGACCCGCCAATCCGTTAAGTCACAGACTCAAATTGTTAAGTTGCCCTGCGACCCGCCGGCCTAATACTGAGGATTTCCCAAATAATTGCCAGATTGCCGCTGAACTGGTGCCACTAGAGACCCATACCTACACAGGAAATGTGGTCTGTCTAAAGGAGGTTGGGAAAAAACCTGCTACTAGCCCTGCCAACAAACATGAGCTGTTGCCAGTCTTCAGTCCAGAAAAGGTATTGCAATTGGCCAACTCAGATGACATGGTGAACAACGGCGGCAAAACAAAGCACTGCCACTTCTGTTCCCCAGAACCAGTCCAGCCAAGAACCGCTGAACCAGTGCCACTGAAGGCTCAGACCTACGCAGAAGCCGTGGCTTGGGCAAGGCCCACTACTAGCCCTGCCAATAAGCACCAACTGCTGCCAGTCCCCAGTCCAGAAAGAGAATTGCAATTAGCCCGCTCAGGTGACATGATGAACCAAAGCAGCAAAATTAAGCATTGCCACTTCTGTTCACCAGAACGTATCCAACCAGAACCTGATGCCCTTCAGACCCTAAGCCAAGATCCATGCCCTACCGGCAAACCGCCTATGAACCTGAAGCCTGCAAAAAGCAAAAAAGCAAAATCACATG
>QTSX02003939.1:0-34249 GCA_014839935.2 Entomophthora muscae | reverse complement strand
CTGCCAGGTGTCCCCTTTGGCCCTATTCATTTCACAGAGTACCCCTTAAAGCCTGAGTGCAAGGACTACACCGCCAATAACATACTATCCCAGCTCTCTTGGCCAGAACCACAGAGTCAACCATATACAATCAAAAAGGCCCTTGGTATGTTACCAAACCCTTCATGTTAAGAGATAAATACAACTTTCTTCCTGCCTACCAATTATACATGGAACCACCTGTCACCCCCAAACCAATGCCTTCCTCTGCCGCCAAGCTCCTGCTAGACCATACCAATAAGCTTTTTGGGATTGTATATATTACTCTCACAGGAGTAATAGATACTATTGTTCCTGCCGCTGGTCTGTGGTTGTGGGTGGGCAAGTCAATGTCCTACCTCATTAAGTTAGCGCCAATCCTTTGGTGGGCCCTGCCATCCAGTCCGCAACCCACCAGTTCCCAAACACTAGCAAGCCGGCAGATCAGGGTTGGTTCTCTGACAAGCATCCAAATTTTCATTCCTGACACCACTTGATTTATACTTTAATAAGGATCCACATTGGTTTTACAATGATAATAGTGAGAGCCAACACTTAATTGTGGTTGTTCTTGTGGCTTGTGCTCTGAGCCTCTCATTCAATATATATCATATTATTAAGTCACATATTCAAATGATAATTGCAAGAACAATATCTTCAGCCAACAATTTCAGGAAACTTTATTTAAATACACTTAACTTTCATTTCCCTCTGAAATGTTTGTGGCTCACTACCAGTGTATTTAAGGGAGCTCACTTCATGATTTTCATTTTTTCCAACAATAAAAAATATATTTTGTCCCAAACCTTGATCACACTTACTTCTGAATTCCTTTTTTTTGAAGCCATGAAGGGAAGTTATTTCCTGTTCTGGTTTCTAGTTCCTATCCTATCTGTGATATTGGCTCTTGAAAATCCAACTCCCACTAAATACTGGCATAACTCCTCTTCTGATGACTCCCACCAGAAAAGAGTCCTTGGCTTATGGCTGGTTCAAACATCCCTCAGGACACAGAGGAAGAAAGTTTTATTATGGCCTCTCCACAACTTCACCTCCACCATCTGAACCTTTCTTGATTAGACCAAACACATCCTTCTACCTGTTGTTGTACTTGGTAGGATATTACTTACTGGAAATATTCAGTTCTATGATGGGAAGGTTTGCATTCTTAGGCCATTTTGATCACCTTGCTATGGTTACAGTGCATATTGGTTTGGTGATTGCAGGGCTTAACTCAGGGGCCTTGTAACACAAGATTGGAGTTTTATTCTCTTTTAAGTGGGTCCCTGAAAAGTATCATGAAAAAATACAAAATGTCTATATATGTCATGATAGTCATGAGGCTTGTCCAGTAGTGTTTAATTAGTAGTCAAAATGTTTGATCCTCATACATGATGAACATCTGATAAGAGTGCTACCAATTAATTATCAGTCAATGAATCACTCAGGAAATTATTTTTTCAAAATGTAGTAATTATAGATGTTGCAACATCTCCCTTTGAGGTATTGGAAAGCAGAGCCTTATTAACTTTCTTGAGGTTATCTAGGATTTAAGCTTGGTATTAATCCAACTTTGCATTGAAAACAGGTAGTTGGAAATCATGTTGGGCATTTTTTGCCTTAGTGAGGCAGAGTTGGTCATGATGCATAAGTTTCAATCCTGTGGAAGTATTTATTTCTTTGAAAAACTAGTTATTATTGGGCTTGACTTCCATGACAACATATGTCCCTCTTAATTCTGGCTCTAACTTATTTAAGGAATTGTTGACTACCCAGATCTCATCTTCTACTTATAATCATTACTCTTGAAGCAGTATTTCTTTTTTCTTTGCTCTTTTCTTCTCTTTGGTTTCCTGGTCTTTTCTGGCTTGTTGTATGGCAGGTTCATTGCTACTTGGTATCTTTTTAGGTAGGTGTGATTCTAGTGTGATACTAGCAATGGTTGGCTGGTGTTTATAAGAAAGTTTGTACATACTTTTATCTGTATTACATTTGAAATGAGTTTGACACACTATCAGCGTTTTTGAGAGCATATTAGCCCATAAGCATGAGTCATTGACAGATAGTTTACTCAGTGCTTTTACAAGGGTGTCATTTAATCTTTTTACTCTCTCATTAGCTTGTGAGTGATAGGGGCTTAAAACTGTATGCTTGATCTTGTTTTTGGTAAGACAAATGCTAGTATTTACAGAAATAATTCCTGTTCCTTTGTCTGTGATTAGTTATTCAGGTTTTCCAAATCTGCCTATAAATTGTCTCACATTGCTTCCTTTGTGCTCTTTAATTGCTTGCGCTACAGGTCATCTTGTTGCATAATAAATGTCTGTGATGATGTTTTTTGTTTTTTGTATATCCTGGCATGAGTTTCACAATATCTAATAATCATACCTTAAATGATTAAGTAATCAATACTGGCATTACAGACTTGGTGAGTGCCTTGAAACAAGCTTACTTTTCACATACTTTTCATTAATTAAGCACTTCTTTGATTTTGTTCAACATTTGAAACACCAGTAGCAGGTCTTGAGATACTCATGTAGATTCCAGCTACAGAAGTGTCTCAAATATCTATGATAGCAAAGAATTGTGTCAATATTTTGTGTTTTTGAGATGTATGGTAATGTATCTGCATTTTTAAGTATGCAGTGAAGAGTATCATAGACGTTTTCAAAAATATGTTTGTTATTAAAGACCTTTTTTGTATGTTAATTGATGTACCAGGTGGAAAGCACTCTTGAAGATTACCCATTATTGACATGGACCAATCAGGGTCTTTATTATTAGTGCAGAGTAGATGTTTATGATACAACCTTTATGTGATATCTGCTGTGAGTGAATTTTTGCCTGGTTTATATTAAATGATTGTGAGGTACATTTGAATAAGGTTCATTTATTTAGCTTGTCTTTTTCAAAGGTGCTGTTGTGTCTTAAAGAGTACTAATAACTTAAGGTTGATTAGCACTTTGAATAATTGTGCACTTTTCAGATAGCATTGCCACTTCATTAAACAATGAACAATTGCTATCAGTTCTTTGTCATGAATATAGTATCTCTGTTCACCATCAGAGAGAGCTTCCTTGACTCATATTTAACAGGAAGAAAATTCTTGTCTGTTGTCTGTATCTTGTGCACTTCATCAATTGTATAGTTATAGGTGTCTGTTTTCATTTTGTAGATCTCTTCTCAGTTAATCTACTGTAATTTAAGCACCATGATCATCTGAATTTTCAGTGAGAAGAAGTGTTATTCTTGTAACATTATCTATACAAACTTAGTTGTCTTGCCAATGATTGCAGCTAGTGTGGCAGTCAGGGCTCTCCAATTGGGAATAAATCTTCTGAAATATGTGACCATCCTCAAGAAAGTACAGAGTTCACTCTTATTTTTTTGGTGCTAGAATATCAGTTATGACTCTTACAGTAGTTTTAAAAGCTATAGAAACAAGCAAAAATACTTCATATTTAAACAAAATGAACTCAGATTTAAGCAAATTCCAACTATCAGTGTAAAATATACAATCTGTTAGCAGGGATTTTGGGTGTTAGTGGATTAAATAGGTCAACACAGCAACAAAGTACTCATACTCTCAACAAAAATATTCAAAATCAAAATCAAAATACATGGATTCAAAAACAAAATGGTTTGAGTTGACATTTGTTGTACATATGTTTACTATGTAAATTGGTGACAAAATATACTCAAGTATGGTGAGTTGAAACTCAATCCAAAAACAAAACACAATAACAGCTCAACATGTAAACAAACCCACTCACTTGTTGTTTGAAATGGATTGTAAACAAGAATAATATCAAGGTATCTAAAATAAGGCATTTGATCTGAAACATAAATTATAAAAACTTTGGTCTGGGTGTTTTAATATGACATAAAGTCTGGGAAAAAGGGTGGAAATTATTTCAGGTGTTCTAAAATGGGCGTTATAAAACCAAAAACACCTAATTAAGAAATAAAAATATATAGTTGGGATATCAGGTGGGGTAAATTCTAATTAAATAACCATATTCAGATAAGAGCAAAAATTAAAATTAGGGAGTAAATTAATTGAAATTTATTTAGTATTTTATTAAATTTTAAAATGAAAGGAACACAACAACAGAGTAACAATGCACCTGTTGTGCGCCGCAGTTGCAGTTGCCCTGCAGGTCAAAAAATTGAGTCAGTGCAACACAAGTGCCTACTCAGGAAGGAGACAGAGGAGAGATTAATAGTGAGGTTGCACTGACACAACCAGTTTAAGTAGCACAAGGTACAAGGGCACAGAGCATAAACCCTAGGGTTCCTAAGTTGACCAGGACTCCAACCAAGGTTGTCACAGTCAAAAAAGTTAGAAACAAGAAAGTTGAGCTTACTTCTTTTGTATTTGACCCTGTGTACCTCCAGGAAGCAATCCCAACAGCCATGATAGAGAAGGTTAAGCCTGTGCTTGACACTAGTTACAAGCCTTATGTAAGTGACAGTGATTGAGAAGACGTCAAAGAGCCCAAGTTTTATAGAACTACAGAGGGACAAGAGGTGTTAAACAAGGTTGTGGACTTCTACAACAAGGTGCTCATGCCTTGTGTATCAGTCCCTGATCAGGATCCCAATTCAACTGCACCAAAAAAGGCCACTCAGAAGGCCATCCCTGACATAAAGTACATCATTCTTCTCAAGCTGATGCAGGAATATGGTTACTACAAGAAGGCCACAGCTATTATTGGGGTGGAGCCAAAATATGCCAGTAAAACATTTAACAAATTCATCAATACAGACAATTTCTAAAAGCGTAGAAATTCTTGCACATATTGACCCTTTTCAACAAGGAGCACAAATGGGCAATTTGTCAGTGGATTAACTGAGTCCTTTATCTTTAACTAGAAAATATACAGTTGATGGTCAAGTCCACTATTGGGATTGAGGCTTTAATTTCCTTTTACTATCATGTGATTAAGGGTCTGTGGTTCTTGTGAAAAATTTGGGGTATCTCTGTACAATTAGAACAGCCTGTCTAATATTGAGACCTGTAAAAACTATGCATAGGCGTACATTGTACTAAAAAACAAGAGGACAGTCAAATTATACTATATTGACAAATCAGAATTCACCATGTCTATGCAAAACAAATATGACTATGTCCCTAAAGGTTTAAATATCATATTAGCTTGACATGCTGTAGTCTGCTTCACAGCCTATTCAATGATGGTTATTTAGTCCAAAGAGGATTGAGATGTGCCAAGTGATATTGGGATCTCACAACAGCAGGACCTTCTTGTCATTTCTCTGATTTGTTCAGGAGCACATTAGGTGCACAAGCCCAGGGTTCACCAACGTCATTAAGTTGGATAATGTTAGACTCCACAAGGTGGCAGATATTCTCAAGGAATTTCCAACCATTGATACAAGAATTGCAGTTGGCCCACAACAATTGACCACATCAAATTTGCGCCTCTTATTTCTTCCTGCCTATTTCCCATTCCTAAACCCAATCAAAGAGGTCTTTGGGTGACTCAAGCAAGTTTTCAATCAGAGGACGCAACTGGGACAAAGGACCTGTTTGATTTGCTGAAGGCCAGAATTCATACTATTTCAGCCAAGACTGTGGTCAAGTTTTATGGCCACACTAAGTTTTTCATTCCCAAGTGCCTTGTCAAGCAGCCAATCAACTAAAGGTACATCTATTCCAAATATTTTTATTCTTTCTTTATTCTATTTTATATATTTTAATTATTTTTTAAATCTATAGATGACCATTTTATATCTAGATGTTACCAAGCCCACAATCACATAAAGCAGCACCATTAATGCAGATGCTTAATTTTTGTATTGCAAATTAATTTATTTTATTGTATTCTGTGGCAACAATCCCAAAATTCATTATTAAAGTATAATTAGATGAAAATTTCACCCCTGTCAAGCACAGTAGTTTTCAAACCTGTTTAGATAAACAAAAAATCTCAGTCTAAAAAGTATACAACTCAGTCTAAAAACAAAATCAAAGTGGATCCAAATCTATTGTAATTTAATATAAATTCCTTAATTCTTAATTTTTTTTAGACTGAGATTTTATGCTTATCTCAACAGGCTTAAAAACTACTGCAAACATAAAAAATTAAATTAAAAAAGTTAAAGTTAAAGCTCTTGAGGTATTTGTGAATTTTATTAACAGATATTATTACAGATGCACAAAGACCTTTGATAATATTTTTTATCTTAGTA
This sequence comes from Entomophthora muscae, assembly GCA_014839935.2. NCBI lineage: Eukaryota > Fungi > Entomophthoromycota > Entomophthoromycetes > Entomophthorales > Entomophthoraceae > Entomophthora > Entomophthora muscae. Next base: position 28,018 of record QTSX02003939.1, on the reverse strand, counting down.
ATAGGTCAGTAAAATGAAAGTTTTTTAAAAATACAATAGAAAATAAGAGGAGTGTAAAAAAATTGTAATATATATGAGAAGAGAGTTATTGGTTGTGCCTATAGTGGGTGCACCTGTATGAAACCACCTGGTGATGGAGATGGCGCACAACCTCTACTGCCACACTGTAAACGGTGGATATGCTGTTATTAAAGTATTCTTGCCTACTGGTAAAAGGGAGGATTGTTAGGTGTGAATGCAGGAGAAGATTTTCTAGTGGGGCTTCAACCCCATAAATTCCAGTCAGGACCAGGGTGTCCTGTATCACATGATCAACTTATTCATATCCTGGGGGACCTTCTTGCCATCCAGGGAGAGCCTGTCCTTGTGGATCCCAATTCAGACCCTGTCCAGGTCCTCAACGTCAGCGCCCATCTCAAAGTATAATAGAAACCCAAGATAAGCCACAAGATGGAGCCTTTTCCTGGCAAAGGCCTCTGTGAAGCCACACAGTTTATTAAAAACTGCTCTAATTTTTTTATGTTTTGTTTTAGAAAAGGTGGTCTCCATGGCCGTCGGGACTCACATCTTGTTGGCACTCCATGCCAGCCCAAAGTTGGTCAAGGAGGATTTTGGTCTTATTTACAGCTGTTGCATTTGCAACAGCCAATTTTGACACCTCACCCCAAAGTTCTCCAATAGATAAGAGAGAGTGTATTCCACCAGGAAGCAGAAGCAAGTGCCTGCATGAGCTGGCCCATCTCTGGTATATTCTTTAATAAGAGCGTCTCCAGGACGTTTCAAACAAGCTCAATAAAGTTTATACAGTAAACTCCACCAAGGAAAACTGGGGACAGGCAGACCAACTGGGTATCTTTGTAGGCAGTAACTGCCCACTCAGATGCCCCTTTGATATGTGAAAGCCCATCAGTGCGTTCCACAACATTGGGAAGGTACTGTGAATTCTATCTTTGAGCTTCCGCACAACAGGGGGGATAGGGCCAGCTGCTTAGCTACATGACTGGCAAAGTTGGCATAAAATGTGGCTGGAACGTACAAGACCAGGACTTTTCAAACCACATCATCAATTACTTCTAAAAACAGGTAAGTATCTATATATTTTTATTAATTTTTTGTTACCTTTCTCAGCTCTTCCTTACCTGCGGCTTCTTCAGGTTTGGCTATCTTTGGTGCAACTAGTTGTGCTGGCTGCTCAGTGTCTTCTACTCTGACAATCTTGACGGGTTTGAGATATGCATACATCTCAGGGTCATGACCCAGACAGACAGTGCAGAGAGGGAAGACATCTTGAATTGTAAGCCCACCACAACAGTCTTCTGGACGTTAAGAAGACGCTTGATGGTCTTCTCAGACGTGTCTGGAATCTTGGCCATCAAGACCTTTGCAGACACCTTGTTGATTTTATTGCCTGTTAGGACGGCAGACTTCACTTTTTCTTTGAACTTGTGGTAAATTTTCTTTATCTCTGCCATTGCAGAGTTGAGGTCTTTGAGTAGTTTTTCAAGCTCTCTCATATGATTTTTTACTAACCTTTGCATATGTTTTTATATCTTTCACCCCAATAAACTCTGTGTTATTCTGATATTATTGCCTCTTTTTTTATCCTTGTTTGTTTTCCCATTTACTACAAAATCCTATCATTTTACTCATTTTGTATATATTTTTAAGATTATTTCAATATTTGTTATTTGCTTTGTGTTTTGCCATGCTTCCATAATTGCTGTATTGTTTTAGCTCTTTAAACAGCCTCTTATAAAGAATTAACAACAATTAGGTGATTAGCTAGATTTAAATTAGAAAATTATATTTTTATTAAGTTAAGAGGAAGTTTTTGCTGATCTGAATTCAAAAACTTAATGATAAACTTTAAGCCAATCAGGAACTGTGTGAGAAAGTGATTGTTTTGCCATAAAGGATCATTCAATAATTCTTTGGCGTTTTTGTGCTAATTAATCTGATTGGCTGGTTGTTTTCCATTGTGCGCCATTGTCACAGTGGCAAGTTGTTTGTGGACTAGTGCTAACCCAGCAACAACTTCCTCTAAGCATAATAAACATATAACTTTCTAATTTAAATCTAGCTGATCACCAAATTGTTGTTAATTATTTTATAAGAAGCTGTTTAAAGAGCTAAAGATAACTGTGTTCTGAATCTAGATACTTTTTTTAAAGGAAATTTTTTATTTGAGTTCAAAGACAGCATTAAAAAGTAATACAGCCATTAGAGAGTTGGGGGAGATTCATTGAGAGAGGGCAGGATTTGGCAAATGCATTATCAATCTAGATACACAGCATAGTAAACATATGATTTTATAGAAATAAGCTGAACATAAATAATACAACCAACTAAAAACAAAAAAAAACAGTTGAAATTCTTGATAAAAGAATATATATAAAAAATGTTGTGCAACAAGAAGTTTATTTGGGACAGGAAGATTGATGCCTATGAGGCATAATAGTGTGGTAGAGAAGGCACTAGGGCAGTGCTAGCCTGGGAGGTCTGGAATTGGGCAGGTGGATCTGGCAGGTGGGTGGTGGCAGGAGTTGAACCAATTGGATTGATTGTGACAGCTGTCATATAACACTTGTTATATTCCTTGTCTGGCATTGGCTTGATTGGCTGGTAGACAGCTGTGGCCCAAGGTAAAAAGCACTTGTTATTTTGTGATTGGCTGCTCATATTTACATGAAAGGCCATTTGAGAAAACAGGTCAGCCACCATCTGCCAACCAAAAAGAGAATCATGGTCCAGGACTCCAAGATAAAGATCATTGAACACCTGTGAGCGGCGCTCCCAGACAGTGTCTCCAATATTGAAGAACACAACATCAGCCAGATAGATGTCTGCGTGGCCAGCTGGGTAGACTGAGGCCTGGTACCTGCGTCCTTGGATAGTTTTGATGGCGGTCAAGCTACCCTCCATCTGTTGGATCAAAACCCCAATAAGAGGAATTTGAGCTATTCCAGAAGTCCAGCAATTCACCAAGGATATGACTATACTCATAGTCATTGGTGTAATTGGGGTTTGTCCAATAATAGAAAAAACCCTTGGCTGAAACAGCCAGAAATGCATCAATGAGCATCCCTTTCTTGACCTTCTTCCTTTTATTTTTCCTGGTGGCTTTTTCTTGCCTGCCAGAGTTGTCAAAAGAAATAGAAATTTTGTAATACAAGATGAACATGATGTCATTGAACAAAATTGTCAGGCATTGTACTAGAGTGGATTTGATGGCAGGATTATGTGGAGAATCCTCATCATCATCCCATTAGTCACTGCTGAAATTAGTCAACACCAAGACTGAAGCCACTTACCTGTACATCCAGAGCTACATCATGCACTCCAAAACCCATATGCCATGGTGTGCAAGTTATTTCTGGACTTGGGTCAGGGGAAGCTTGAGTTCCTGATGCAGGAGATCAAGCATAATTGTGTATGCCTCATTGATCTGGGACTCTAGGGTCTTCTTTGACTACTTGGTTGTCCCAATCAGGCTCCCCTTGTTCATCAGGTTGTTAAATTCCTGCATGATAGTGACCCAGGTAAGTTTTAATTGGATGGCAATCTGTTTCCAGGTCAGGTCTCACTGGTTAAGTGCCACAATTTCCTGAAGAATTTGGATAGTGATAATTTGGCGCTTGGGGCGCTAGGTCACAGGCGCTATAGCCTCATTGGGTGTAAGGGAAGCAAGTTGATTGTTGACAAGCAGTTGGTTCAAACCAGGGTTGTCATTCTGATTGGCTGGTTGATTGGCGCCTTTGTTTGGGGTCAGGAAAGGGTGCAAGAGCAGAGCTGGACGCTAGGTGACTCTCAAACAAGTCAAACCCATAGGGGTCAGGAGTCAAGTACAGGTCAGCTTCCTTGTTACCCACATCAAAGACCTGGGTGTAAACAGGGGCCTCCACATTCTGAGCCTCACCTTCAAGGAAGCTGTCTTAGCTTCTGGCTTATTTTCTGGTGCAATCAAAAATGCTGCTAGTAAAAACCATTATAAAATAAAAGAATCAGAAAATCACTAAAAGTGGAAGTTTAAATTTTATGACTTTATTTTTTTGTAATCACAAGTTCATATTTGGAAAGTTCTTGAAACTGTTATACACAAATAAGGAGCCATTAAAATTAATAAATGTCTCTGTTCCTAAATTAGATATCTGTTTATTGGCTGTTAATGTAAGGGTTAAATGGCAGGCTGTAATATGCAAGGAAAACAATGAGGATAAAATAAACAAATTGTTAGTTGCTTCAGCAGCACTAGACCAAATTGATAGGAAGGAGTTACTAATTTTGCGCCTTTGCAGGTGTAACAAATGGTAGACAGGAGAAATGAAATCAAAAACATTAGCTAAAGAGGTAAGTTTGAGGACAAAGCGGGTGAAACAGAAGGATACAAAGCGGGCCATGAGGCAGTTAAGAAGTCTGTGGCGTACTGGAAGACAATAGCTGACAAACTGTCAATTACTGGGGCCATGAGGTCAAGATACTCTAACATAAGGTGTTTTTAATAATACTTGTTTTATTCTTCAAAGAAATATAGCAATCTAGAAACAAGTTTCTAGTGTGGGGGTTGGGAGAGTTTTAAGGGAACTTGGGTTGGGGAGGATGAGAGATTGGCAACTTCTGATTGGCCAAAGCAAATATTTTCAACAGTTGATGGCTTGATGTTGGGATTTGACAGGATGACATCATAATCTGGAAAATTTTGGCAACCAGAAGGTTGAGCGCCACACTCTTTTGGCAGAGAGTAATACATAAAAAAATTGTAGTTAACTGGTAAGAACAGAGGTAGGTCTAGAATTTTAAGGGGCATCTGAGCAACTCCAGCTTTGACTTGTTTTTTGTCAATGACAACATTTAAATTTTCCAACATTTTTAAGGGTTTAGCGGCTTTTTGATGTTGACTTCTAGTCTTAAGAGGCTGTGTTATCCCCATCATTTGGTGCTCTACTGTAACAGTTAAACTGTTAATTCTCTATTTTAGGATGCTCTATTTTTGTTTCATTTTATTCCTTCTGTTAGTGCCTCATCTAAATCCAGATGGAATTATAATATAATATGGAACAGCATTGATCTATCTCACTTGCTGTGTCAGTTCATTTTTTTTAGTTTGAAATACACCATTTGCTGTTTAATGTTATTTCTTATTATGTGTTAGTAATATTTTTTTATTGTTTGACATTTTGTCAGTTAACCAAAAATACTTAGATTATTTGAATCCTAAATCTCACCTAACTTGGAGCTCGCTTGAATCTGAGTTCATTTTGTTTAAATCTGAAGTATTTTTGCTTATTTTCATAGCTTTTAAAAACTAATGTATATTTTTAGGGTCTGGTTTGATTCTATTCTTGCTGATTACATGTCCTAGGAAGGGTAGTTCTATAGATAAAAACTTGCATTTGGATGGTTTATCCACTAGTTGGTTGTTTTGTAGGGTGATGAGTATCATACAAATGTTCTTTCAGTGTTGCTTCTTGTTAGGGCTATAGATGATTATATCATCCAGGTAGACTATGATGTGTTTCCCAATATGCTTTTTGACACTTTATTCATAAATGCCACAAAGGTACAGAGAGTGTTTTTCATGCCAAAGCTTAGGATAACACATTCAAATGGCCTGTATTTGGTCCTGAATGCTGTCTTTAAAATGTCCTCAGGTTTAACTCAAATTTGATGGTATAATGTAGTCATACATTAGTTTTCAAACTTGTTGAGATAAATGTATATTATTCAGTTTAGAACACTTTAACTCAGTCTAAAAAAGAAATCAAAAATCAAGGAATTTATATTAAATTACAATAGATTTGGATCCACTTTGATTTTGTTTTTAGACTGAGTTCATGCATTCTAAACTGAATAATATATGTTTATCTCAACAGGTTTAAAAACTAATCTATCAATCTTGGTGAAAAATGTGATCCTCCTAAGCCATCAAAGAATTTATCAACCAGAGGCAGAGAATACCTGTTCTTAATTGTGACTTTGTTAAGGGCTCTATAATTGATAACAAGATGTAAGCCTCCGTCTTTTTTAACTATAAAAAAGACAGCTGCACCAAAAAAATATTTGGATGATATGATGAGCCTTTTGTCTAAAGCTTTATCTAGGTATTTCTTGAGTGTGTCATCTTTTTGTGGTGTTAACTGGTAGATGATTCAAGCTTTAGGGATAGTTTTTTAGGTCAATTTTGTATTAAATACTCCTGTCAGGTAGTAGCCCTGACAGCTTTCCTGAAATAAAGAGATAAATTCTTGGATAATTTTTTGGTGTACAGTATCATGTTTGTGAGAGGCTTTCATATTTTTGAAATGGATCATCTTGTATGTACAGGTGTTTTATCAATCTTACTGACATCATTTTGTTTCTCTGTTTCTGTAGTCTTCACAGATACATGATATCTCATAAGAGTGACAAGATGCGTAAGGTAAACATAGTAGTGAACTTTTCCTTGTTGTATAGTGAGTGTGGTGCTATCTCAGTCAATGTGAGGGTTTGTCTTACTTATTTAATATAGGTCTAACACTACATTGTACTTAGGAATTGAAATGATGGGCTGCTGAGAGTTATTGGTACATCCCTTATTTGTTCCTATGAGAGTTTATCCTAACTAGTGACTGGGGTGCTTCTGTTGTCTTTCATGATTACACACTTTACATTGCTTTTGGTTATAAGAAGTTTTATGAGATTGAAAAATATTTTGTAAACAAAAAATTAGTCTGCTCTAATGTCAAATAGTACTGTGTCTTGATATCTTCAAAAACAAAATAATAAATGATGAGTTTATTTCTAGTTTGGGAAGCAAACAGTATAGAATTACTGAAGGACACTTGGATCATGATTATTTAATTCACATCCTGGTCTCTGTACAAGTCTTTTAATGTGGGAAGAGCAGCTTTCTTATAAACTCCTCTGAGTTCTTCCCTCTTCAGTTGTGTTGTTAGTACTCATCTGGTTTGCCTGGGTACTACAATTTTTGCTTTGAAGGTTGTGATTATTGACCTAATCACTTCTCTTATTAAAACAGGTGTCTTTTCTGGCTAAATGGCTCTTTATTTGCTTATTGGTTACATGTAAGTTGTTAGATTTTTGAGCAGCTTGCTTTTTTAAAGAATACATTCTGAAGGCTCTTGCATTGGCTCATATAAAAATGACATCTAATATTATGTTGGGGAGGCTGTTGTTAAAGTGCAGTTACAGGCCAGCTTTAATAAATTTAATGCTGCTGATGGCCTGGTCTTAGATGTCTTCATATGCTGTGATGTATTCTTTAATGTGTTAAAACAGCAGGCTTGACCTGCCAGCAAGGTTCCGAGTAAGCAGGTTTGTGATCTGTAATCTAATTATCCAGTCACCCAAAGCCAAGTTAGGAAGACAACTTGGATTTCCAAATACAATAACATGAACAGAAGCTGATCCTCTCTGGTGGGTAACTTGTTTTGGCGCTTGACTCATTACAAGGATCAAGCCACCCCCTTCAACATCCCACAGTATGATCAACACTATCATGTTCCTGTTATCCACAATTCACAATAACTATATAAGCATTATCTCTCAATAAAGAATATTATCTAGTTTCTAAATATTTTCCCTTTGTAACTCTGCTAAAACAGCACAGTTACAACAAATGCCCCAGTTATCTTGAAAGTTCTGAGTTCTGTCATTGTCAGGAATCACTTCCCTGACAACAGTTATCTAATATATGAAGGCCTCTTCCAACTTCCAAATTTGAATGATCTAGGTCACTGCTACTCAAATAATTGCATATCAATTATCCTCATGCCCTACAACAATGCAGATGCAAGTAAAATCTTCCAGGAATTCAGCACCATAATGGATCTAAAAAAACCTGCGCCATGATTCCTTCCACTGCATGTAAAGCATTACACCTGGGTTTCAAACTCATTAAGTATGTACTCCAAATTCTACCCCTAGTATAAGAGCTCTCATCCAAATCCTAAGTTAATTGTTTGATTAACATTTATTTCTACAATAAAGCAATCTTGCCCTATTATACCCTTGAGATTTTAATTGTATCTCCTTAGAGAAGATGATTGTAATCTCTAATTGGTGGTCCTTAGTTACCATTTGGCTCTCCTTGTTCTTGTCTTATATCCTGTCTCAGGGGCCAGCTACCTTGTGCTTTCCTGTTCCTTGCCCAACCCCTACCCCTACCCTACAGCTTGAACAGCTATCTCCTGTTATAGAGAGTAATGGACCCTTGTTTGATGCCCTGACTGTATTCTTCTCTGTAAAGAGAGTCCCTTACAGTCATTATTATTACATCAGAGTCCTTGATGGCAAACTTTTTCAGAAAGACCTTCTTGAATGTGTCACATTTTTCATTATTATTGTGATTGCTTTTAAACCAGTTGCTCAAAAATTATGAGGCTTTTCTTGTTACTTTTAAAGCAATTTTTCTAGCCCAGAGTCTTTGGGGATAGCCAACTTTCAAAACATGTTCTGGGTACTTTGGATCCAAGGGTTGATGTTTTCTTGGCGTAGTCCTGCAAACGTCTGAATTTCTACTGCACAGAAGATTAAAACACAATGTTGGGTATTTCAGGTATGTCTTAGGTTAAAAGTGGGTTTATAAATTCTTAAGTGTTGAGAAAATTGTACTATTTGATGTGTACAGTATTTCAAAAGCTATGGCAACAAGCAAAAACAATTCAGATTTAAACAAAATTAAAAATAAAAAAATTATATTGATTCACAATAGATTTGGATTCAATTCAATTTTGTTTAAATCTGAATTGTTTTTGCTTGTTGCCATAGCTTTTAAAACTACTGTATGTAAATATTTTTGAAGACAGTGTCAGGACCCAAGGGCTCTCAACTCTGATTCATTTAAACTATAGTCTAAGAGAAGTCCTTTATTTATTATTCAGACCAAGAATGATCACAATGGAGAAAAAGGGAACTGGTTTCTTTCTATACCATTTAAATTAGTCTTTGAGATTCTTCCAGATTATTTCTGAAGGTCCTTGTCTCTCTATCTAGGGGGTCATGCTAAAAGTTTGAGACATCAGTTGACTAATTCTAATCATATTCCTTTGGCCAGATTCAAACTTTGCGCTTTGCCTTAGTTAGTCATCTAAAAATAATTTGGATAGATTTTCTTTATCTGGGGCTTTCATTTGAGCGTAATAACGTCCAAAAATGATCACTAAAAGCTGATATATGATTTGATTTGCCTGCTCACTAATTGTTGCTTGTCTTAATTTGAAATCCAATCTCGCAACCATTTCGGGGAATGTTGACAGGGTTTTTGAACTTGGTTCTTTAAATTGCCATAACTTTTGATCTAGGGTACCTAGGGAGATCATCAAGGTAGCTTTCTGATGGCAAGAAGTAGCTTTATTGATCCAAGCTTTTAAAACGTGACTTTTTAAGCTACCATGTCATGGCAGGCCATGACAGACAGTTTATCATGTAGAAACATCCTGACCTTTTTCATATCTTTGTCAGCTATTAGAGTGGGCCATCTGCTGGATTATTTTTTCTGGAGAAACTTTTTTGAGCTGTGCAGGTGTAGATAACCTACTTCTGCTATCACTATTAAGTATATACTTCTCAGAAGTATAATAAACAAAATAAAGGAAGAAATTAAAAAGAAAATAATACTTTATTTGATATGAAAATAGAAAATTATATACTATCATGAAAAGCCACATACTGTTAATGTAAATCATAATGGTCATAAAACTTTTATGAATAGCTTTTCATTTAGGATTAAAAAATTTTGATTGTCATATAAGATGAATATCTGATAACAGTGCCACCAATTATTATTAATTGGGAAATTTCTTGGAAAATGGCTTTTCCAAGAGGGAAAATCATAGATGTTGCAGCATTTACAATATTATAGAGCCTCAAACTACCTAGATAAATGTCTGTATGTCAGCTGGATAAATTAAGTTCTGATGTCCTTGTTCTTTATTGACATTGATGGTATTGGCACTTTTTATCTAATGACTCAAAAAATTTGATAAAAAGAATTTGAGCTATCCCAGGAGTCAAGTAATTCATTAAAAATTTGTCTATCTTTGTATTTTTATAAGGAGCAACTTTTGAGGAAGCTTCAAATATGGAATTAAGAAGAAGAGAATTATATTTTATTGGATAATACTTTTGACTTATATAGCTTGCACTGTGGCAGGGATTTAAGTCAGATCAAAGATAAGGATGGTCATGTTCAGAATGGGTTTGAGTCACTGGATACCTGGACAAGTTGTGTGATATTGGTTTGTTGCCTTTCACAGTGTGTTGAACTGTATATTGGATTGGTACCAAACTGGGCAATGACTGGATGTAAATGTGTTGGCAGTGACCAGAATACCTGTACATCCAGCCCCTTGACACCCACTTAAGGGGTTACTCTGGTACATCAGGAGGGAGTTTTGTCTTGATGGTTGCCACCTGATGTTTCTGGAGTTGTTTGCAGGTTGGTACTAGCCAAGTTGAGTGTTCTCCTTTGCTGAGGTAAAGGCAGGATCTGTGTTACTTTTTGATGATGGGGTCTTTGGCGCCTTGGAACTTAACCAGATAGGTGTTTCTGTCTGGTCTGTATTTGATGACTCTTCCTGGTCCCCTGTGTACTGAATCCAGATCCTTCCTGTTTCTGGCCAGGACCAAGACAGGAGAGTTGATTGGAAGTGGTTCATCTGCAGAGGTTACCTTTTTTGCTTTGAGTCTTTTGGTTTCTGTTATTTTAGCTTTGAGGCAAATGTGTTATAGTGCTGATGCTTGTTCTACTGTAAGAGGTTTTTCCAGGGGAATTTTCACATATGGTTGTTTATTGCAGGTAAATATCTCTGGTTTGTATCTGTATGTTAGTTCAAACAGTGAGTAGCCTGTCCCTTGGTTGGTGTGTACCCAATATACTAATAATGCATGTTTCACGTATAGTGGCCATGTTTCTTTGGCTTTGCCATCCATTATTTTCTCAAGGGTTCTGATGAGACTGCCATTTAGGATTTCAACTCTGCTATTGGTCTGTGGCCTGTAGGGCAAGGTTGTGGAATGTTTGATGTTTTTGGATTTTAAATTATTATTTACTATATGTCCTGATAGTTCTGTGGCTCCATCAGTTATGATGTAGTCTGGAGTTCTGTAGTTGGCTATTATTGCCTTGTTGATGAAGCAATTTATTGTTTCTGCCTTGTGATTCTTTGTTGCCCAGCAGATAGGCCAGCGTGTAGCAAAGTCAATGGCTACAATTAGGAAATGTTGTTTTGTTTTAGTTTCTGGGAAGGGTCCCACTACGTCCAGCCCCCAAACCTTAAACAGTTCAGGGACCAGTAATATATTAACTGTTGGCTGGGAATCCTTGGTGCTGGCGTATTTCTCACACATTGTGCACTTTTTTAGAACGGCAATTGTTTCTTGTTTAAGATTGGGTCACCATACTATCTCTTTTAAAGTGAGGTATAGGTCTTTAGCCTTTGTATGTCCTAGTAGGTGGTGATGTCTTAATATGGTGTCAACTCTTTTTGTGAGTGGATGTAAGGAACATGTTTGTCTTTGATGATTTGGTATACAGTGCCATTTAATACATGGAAATATTTTTTGTTCCTCACTAATGTATTGTGGGTTAGTTGGTGTATTGAGGGGTCTTTCCCTTTGGTTTTATACTCAGTATTATATAGGTTTGGTCATTCAGGGTCCAGGTAGTCAGGATGATCCTCTCTTGGCTGACATAGTCTAGAGAGAGCATCAGCTGTGACCAGCTCTGACCCCCTTTTATATTAGATGTACAGATTGAGCTGCTCCAGCAGGGACATACATTTGGTTTGTTGCCTTGCAAGTATGTTCTGGGTTTTGAAATAGATTAAGGATTTATGGTCAGCTAGTACTCAAACATTTAAATGTCCTTCTAGATTAAATCTCCATTTCTTGCATGTGTGGTATATTGCTAGCAATTTCTTATCATGTATAGGGTACCTCTGATCAGTGTTAGTTTTTTTTTCTACTTTTGTAACATACTGGTAGGAAGTCTTGCTACCCTGGCTGGCAGATGTGTAGGACTGTGCCAATGGCAGTTTCACTGACATCCAACTTAAGCTCCAAGCACCTGTTGTTATTAGGGTATTGCAAGATTGGTGCTTCAATCAGAGCTTGTTTTAACAGTTGGATATTCTTGTTGCATTCTGGTGTCCAGATGAATTTTTTTGGCATTACCCTTGGTTAGGTCATTGATTGGTGCAGTTAGTTTACCACAGTCTTTGATGTATTTCCTTAGGTAAGCTATCATTCCAAGAAAGCATCTAACTTTTTTAACGGAGGTGGAGCATTGCATGTTGTTTATGGTTTTTATTTTATCTGGATCTGCTTTGGTGCCACTGCCAGAGACAATGTGGCCCAAGAACAAGAGTTCATTTTCCATAAATTGGCACTTGCTAGGTTTTGCATAGAGTTTGTGCTTTGCAAGTCACTTGAGTGTCTTTCAGATATGTGTGAGGTGTTTCTCTTTGGTTTTTGAGAATATTATGATGTTGTCAAGGTAGCATAATGTATTTAAGAGACCGTTTAGTGCTTGGTTTATCATAGTAAAAACGTTGCAGAAGTGTTGGTAATCCAAAAGTTCATTACCCTACATTCAAACAATCCAAATTTTGTATGAAACGCAGTTTTTGGTATATCTTTTTTTACTAACTTGGTTGTAACCTGAGGTGAGGTCAATTTTGGAGAAAAATTTGGCTCCAGAGAGTCTTTCAAACAGCTTCTATATTAGTAGAAGGGGATATTTATTCTTTACTGTGCTTGCATTGAGAGCTCTGTAGTCTGTTACTAGATGGAGTGAGCCTTCTTTTTCTTTATAAAAAACACTGCTGCCCCCCACAGGAATTCTGATGAGCGGATGAAGCCTTTAGCTAGGTTATCCTCAATGTGATTTTTGAGGGTTTGTGTCTTCATGGGAGAGAGTCTATAAAGGGGTGTAGGTTTGGGCATGGCCTTGTGTCACAAGTGACAAACTCCTGTTGACCATGCTCATAGGAAAACCTCAGCTACAAGATTCTAACCCTGATACCCTGTGGGCCGCCAGCCTGCAGGACTGGCTACCTGCAGATTTTTGGGTTCAAACCAGAGCAGGATTTGACTTTGGTGAATCCTTTAAAGCTTGATGAAACTAAAATCACCTGCATCAATAATCCCCACACTAAATTTTCCTGTTAACTCAACCAATCAGAGGGCAAGCCAAGCCAAAGATCCTAGAATAACTTGGGCCACCACAAAAGAGAAAACAAATAAACTTCCTGTAAAACGCAGGCCACCCAGAGATGACCAACCCCACAATCTGATAGGGAAATTTGAGTATTCTCATTTCAAACCAGTCAATGAATTAACTCCTGAAATGGATGCCACCAAGGACTAGAAAAACCTGGTAGACAGTAGCACCCGGCCCAAAGGAATTTTTAAAAGTTTACCCATGTCAGATGGGCATACTTATACCCTGGACCACCAGAAAGTTGCCCATCATCATTCTTGCAATAAAGTGACATGAATCTTTGGTTCAACCAGGATATCCCATACTTGATTTTAGTTATATTTCATTTGCAGTCCACCTTTTGCAGTTCTGTACCTCCCGCTTACCCAACCCAAGAAACCGCGGACCAGCCGCTCAAACTCTATTGTCCACCAGGAGCTCTCTTTGGTCTGGTACATTTCACTGAATACCCACCCAACCTGGTATATTTGAAGTTCACCCTAGAGGAAATCCATATCTACAACCCAGAGGCTAGAACTAGAGAGACAGAGACCATTTACCAAGAAGGCACCAAAATCACCAGACCTCCTCTGCTATTCCGCAACAAGTACAACTACCTGCCTGCATGTTTGTATTGCAACTAAACCAATGAGGATTCAGTATTTGGAATTGGGGAAGACAACAGTCTAATAGAAAGGACAGAATAATAAGAATAAGGTATTGTTTATTATAGAATATTATGATTAATATACCATATGGGGAAAGCCACAAGGCCACAAGGGGGTGGCATAGTGGGAAGTTCCATGTAAGGTTTGAAGCCAAGGAATAACTTGTGTGGGGATCACCAAGTCAAATTGGCAATGCTCCTAATTAGAATAAAGTACCTGCCATTTGATATTGCCATCAGATAAATCCATGTTGTTAGATACGTCAAGGGGCGACTCATCAAGCGCCCCCTGTGTATTGTAAGATACGTTAGCAGGCAAGTCTTGAAACTTGGTTGCAACACCCCCCTTGCCCCCTGCTTGTTGTCAGACACCAAGACCAGAGTCTGCAGAAGGTCTGGGAAGGTCTGCACAAACAGCCTTTGTGTGGGGATGGCGCGGTAGGGGTGCAAGCAATCATGGTGAAGCTTCTTGGTATTCCCTTGGGTGTCTTCAAGTTGATAGGTATGATTGTCATAAACAGCAGCTACCTTGAAGGATCCTAGGTGGTTGGGCTCCAACTTGGCAGAATTGGGGTTGAGAGTATAGACAGGGTCACCTACGGTGTATCTAGCTTTGAGGTGCTTTGTCCCTCCTTTAATTTGTGTATGTTCAATTTCCTGGGCTTTAGCACGCCATTGGTCTAGGGATGGGGTTGTTACTAGGGGAGGCTTGTTGGGAACTCTGGACTGTAGCTTTCCCTGTTCAACTCCTGTCAGACTGTCAGGCGTCCCAAAGGCCAGGGTGCTGGGGCTGAACCCTGTGCCCCTGTTGATTCTTGCTTACAGGATAAGTAGAGTGGTGGGCAGGTGTTCAGTCCATGTGGTGTTGGGGTGCTCTTGGGAGAGCTTGGCAATCAGTAGAACCAGTGAGCTATTTAACCATTCCACATGTCCATTGGCTTGAGGATGGTAGGGGGTTGTAACTATATTTTGGAGTGCGTTCTTGGCGCAGTATGCCTTCATGACATGTCCAACAAGTTCAGGGCTGCCATCTGTGATGAGACGTTTGGGTTGCCCAAAGCAGGCCACTATTTTCTTGCCAATAAAGCAGGTGATGGTGGTGGTGTGGTTAGTTATTGCCCAGACCACTGGCCAGCAAGTGAAGTAGTTGATGGCAGTGATAATGTACTTCTTACCCATTCTGTCTTTGAGGAGTGGCCCCACAATGTCAAGAGCCCACTGCTTGAAGGGTTCCATGGCCTTGATGGGCAGGACAGACTTGGGGGTACAGGTTTGGAAGTGTTCTTTTTGCACAGCATGCATGTTTTGAGGAGGTCCAAGATGTCTTGACGCATGCGCGGCCACCAACCCTTCTGTTTCATGATCTCAAAGAGATTACGCCCTCTGATATGACCCAGGGTTTGGTGGTAGTGCAATATTGTGTCATCTCATTGTGTCGTGGGAATTTAAGGTGTCTTCTCACCTGTCTCTGTTCAATGGCAGACGTTACCAGCATTGGTAGTGAACTGACTCTTGTTGCCCTTCAACTTGGAGATGGTTACCAAGTTAAGGCCCTTGTAGCAAGTTGCCTCAGGGCGGAGGTAAAGCATGGGCCAATATGGATCCAAACCATTGTCTCCAGTGATGGACTCTACATAGAGTTGTGAAAGGGTGTCAGCTGTGACAAGTTCCTTCCCAGGCTTGTACTCAATGTGCAGCTGGTAGGGGGATAGACACTCAATCCAGCCTGCTTGGTGGCGTGTCAAGTGGGACTGTGTGTTGAAGTACTGGAGCAACTTGTGGTCTGTCAGAAAGCGGGGTGGGGAGGTAGCACCTTCCAGGTAACAGCCCCACTTCTCAATGCAGTGCACAATTGCTGCCAGTTTTTTATCATGGATGGGATAGTGTTGTTCCGAGTTGGTAAGTTTCCTGGACTCATATGCCACAGGAAGAAAGATGCCATTGTCAGTTTCTACCCTTAGCACGCCCCCTATGGCTCTGTCAGAGGCATTGGTCTTGAGTTTGTACTGACAATTTCAATTGGGAAACTGCAGTACTGGTGCTGTTGTGAGTCTTTGTTTCAACATTTTGAAGGCTCAATCTCTGACAGGGGTCCAATGAAAGCATTGTTTGGTGTTGAGGAGCTCAGTGAGAGGTGCAATTAGTTCCCTGCAATTGGAAATGAACTTGTGCATGTAGGCAACCATGCCTAAGAATGTCTGCACCTGGCCCACATCAGTGGGGGGCAACATGCTGTTGATTGCCTTGATTTTGGCAGGGTTGGGCTTTATTCCTTGGGCAGAGATGGTGTTCCCAAGGATTAACAGCTCTGACTTGAGGAACTTGCATTTGGAGGGTTTGGCTTTTAGCTGGTTTTTCCAAAGGGTGTCAAGGACAGCACAGAGGTGTTGGAGGTGTGTGGTTTGATCTTGACTGAAGACAATAATGTTGTTAAGGTACACAACCACACATTTTCCAATCAGGTCCTCAAATGCTTTGTTCATCAACATGGCAAAGGTGAAAGGAGTGTTGGTCATTCCAAAGTTCATGACACAACACTCAAACAACCTGTAGTGCGTGTGAAAGGCAGTTTTTACCTCATTCCCTGGTGCAATGTGGACCTAGTTGTACCCTGCAGTGAGATCAATCTTGCTAAAGACCTTTGCACCTACAAGTGTATCAAACAGGTTGTCAATCAGCAGCAGGGGGTATTTATTCTTGACAGTCACCTCATTTAGGGCGCAGTAGTCTGTGACCAGGCAAAGGGACCTGTCCTTCTTGGCTACAAAAAAGACAGCTGCCCTGTATGGAGAGAGCAAGGGGCAAATGAAGCCCTTATCAAGCATGTTCACAAGGTGTTGGCAGAGAGTCTCATCTTCCTTTGGTGTAAGATGGTATAATGGTTGTGCTTTAGGTAATGATCCTTGAAGTTGTACAGCGTGCTGGATCTCCTGGGGAGGAGGTAGTTGTTCAAGTATCTCACTGAATACGTCCTTGTACACCTTGAGGAGTGCAGCAAGCGCTGGTGGTGGTGAGGAGATCAAGGGAGGGACCGCAGATAGTTCAGTGTGGATAACTTCAACTGAGCATTGGTTAAAGTCTAGTTTCCCCCCTTGAAATTGTACAAGCCTGTCTCTGTTATTCTGAAAAACACAGTATCATGGAGTAACTTGCTCATTTCTACAGGGTAGATTGGAACCCCACCCCATTTCTATTGAGGGTGATGACAGAGGTATCCCAGTCAATGTAGGGATGTTTGTGCCAAAGCCAGTTGAGGCCAGCAATTACATTGTGGCTGAGCCTGGCCATTATTGACCCAGAGAGCTTAACCTGGATGTTCCCCATTCTCACATAGAAGGGTACCGTCTTGTGGGTGATTGCAACTCTGCGGGAGTCAGCTACTTGTACTGCCTTGAACCTGCTGGGTACTTGGTCCAGTTTTTGAGAGTCAGCAAATGCCTGGTCCACCATAGTGTGGTTGGCCACGGTATCTACCAGCAATTTTCAGGTGTTCTCATGGAAACAGAAGGGGTAGTATAAGTGTGTTACTTTATTTGAGGAGTGACTTGCTTGCAGTACAGGGCTGTCACTGTGGACTTGGAAGACGTCCAGGGTTTTGACTTCATGGATGTTGTAGTCACAGGGGTTCTTTGCAAGCAAGGATTGAGAGGATGTGTCAGGTGGGGTTGCAGGGCCTCTTGTTGCTACAACCCACAGGCTTTTTTCTGATCCTCAATCTGCGCTAGCTGGAGCTCCCCCTTGTGGGGGCGTTTAGTCCCATTATCCTGCTGACAGGGCTGGCGGCAGCCCACTTGATTGTGGCCATTGCTAGGTGTTGTATGTGGTTGGGATGGAGCGTCACTGATACAGCGGAAGCCCATTGAGGCCTAGTTGTTAGCCTATACAATGGCCTTGTAGCAGTCATTGATGGAGGTGCAGCAACCTATGGGGACCCACTTGCAGATATGGGGTTTTAACTCATTGATGATGAGGGTGAGTAGCATTGCATTTCTGTCAGTCACAGCTTTGGGGGAGGCAGCAAGAGCTTGTTTCCAGGTGGCAAGGTACTCAGAAACGGACCCAGTTTGTTTAATTGCTAGAAGAGGAGTTCTCACAACAATGGGGGAGAAGGTTTTGCTGTAGCGGGACTTGGTGGTATCTCAGAATGCCGCCCAGGTAATGTCAAGTTCCTGGCTGGCCCAGTTGGTGAACCACACAGCGGCAGGCCCTGTGAGGCAACCAGACGCAGTGGCAACCCACATGGGCTCAGGAACCTGACAGATACAAAGGCAGGTTTCAGTAGATTGGAGCTAACTGACAATGTTGGCCCCCTTGACTCCCCCCGCAAAGGATTCTAGCTGAAGGTTGAGCATGCGTTGGAACAGGTCTGACTGGGGCAGAAGAGCCAATTGTACACACTTGTGAGAACTAGCTGGTCTTGATAGATGACGTACCTGTCAGAGATGTCCCCCTTGGGGATTGGCAGGAAATTTTCTTGTTGGGGAGTAGCCATACAGCCCGTAATCTGTCCTTTCTTAGGGGAAATTTTGTTTTAGGTAGGTTGTCAATCTACCACTGCTATCACTGTTGCAACTGAACCAATGAGGATTCAGTATTTGGAATTGGTGAAGACAGCAGTCTGATAGAAAAGACAGAATAATAAGAATAAGGTATTGTTTATTGTAGAATATTGTGATCAATATACCATATGGGGAAAGCCACAAGGCCACAAGGGGGTGGCATAGTGGAAAAGTTCCATGTAAGGTTTGAAGCCGAGGAATAACTTGTGCGGGGATCAGCAAGTTGGATTGGCAACGCTTCTAATTAGAATAAAGTAACCGTCATTTGATATTGCCATCAGATTAATCCATGTTGTTAGATACGTCAAGGGGCAACTCATCAAGAGCCCCCTGTGTATCATAAGATACGTTAGCAGGCAAGTCTGGAAACTTGGTTGCAACATTTGGTTCCAATGACACTGCCTCTCACCCTGTAGCCCAATGAATCTACTTTCACTCAGATATTTGGAGTGGTGTATATCACCCTCATCAGCTTAATTGATTCAATGGTAGCTGCAAGCAGACCTTGGGCCCTCCTGGGCAAATTGTTATCTTATATTGTAAAGTTAGCACCAATCTTGTGGTGGGCCCTTCTTGCTGGGCCTGGGGGCTGTCCGCCCACAAGTTCCCAACCCCCCAAAGGCTGTATCCCTGAAACCTTGCATAAGTCAATGCCATGTTTGATCTCCTGTTCTGGGGGTAGTTCTGTTAACTCTTTCTTAAATACATGAGAGTATTCATTTAGGAGTGCTTCAAGCTCTGGGGATTGAATTTTGGTTGTTTGTACATTATTGGATTTGGTGTACGCCATTTTGTGGAGTGTACTGTCTTTGGTTAGACGTTCTGAGTTATCCTAATTTATGATTTGGACAAATACTGTGTCTCTTAGGATGAGATCATTAGGTTCTTTGAGGATGTTGAAGCTGACTTCATTGTGTTTGATTGTCATGGTTTTTTTTCAACATACGCTGGGGTTCACTTGGATGAACCAGTCCATGCCTGCTACAATTTTGTAGTTTATGTTGTTCATGACAAGTCCTTTGATGGACGTTTGAATGCCTTGGAGATCAATTCTGAAGGGAGTTGTTTTGCCTTCAAGTAGAATCTTTGATTTGTCTGCCATTTTGGCGTATTTGAAGTTGGATTTGACAACTGGTATTTTGTATTTGATTACAAATGGTTTGCTCACCATGGTGTCTTGTGCACCAGAGTAGAAATAAAATTTTATGTGTATGAGATTTATAAGTGCATGGGTAGACAAGAAGTTGTGAGCAATCTTTAACTTTTACATTCATAAAAATAGAAGATTGCAGAATATGTGAGATGCAAGCAGCAAAGTTTGTGCCTTGGTATACTTTCTTGTTGGTTTGGGGGGAGACAGGGGTACTTAAGCCTGTCCCCCCTCCTCTTTTCCCTGTTTCTCTGTTTCAAGACCTTCAAGGTCAGAAAATGTGGGGTCAGATTTATAGCAGGTTGCTGTTTCAGCATTGTTCACTTTGGCAGTGTCCTCTTTCTTGGGACAGGAGCAGTTTGCGCTCTGGCTGCAATTGCCATTGTTTTGATTTGAGTTACTGTTGTTGTGGCTGGTGTTTTGGCTCTTGTTGTCATTCAAATTATCTCTGCCATTGCTGTTGGAGAAGCAGTTGTCATTGTGTGCAGCATATTCTATATTTGTGCGCTTTTTTGTGTGATTGGCTTCTGCAATGAGCGCAGGCATGGAGGTGTTGGCCTCTGGACAGATGAGGGCAGCAACAGAGGGTTTCATTCTGTTGATGAATGATGCACTAGTGTGCACGTTGTCAGCTTGAGCTGGGTTTTGGATCTTGTGGTGTATTTTCTCAAATTCATTGGTGTAAGCTGTTATGATGGTCTTCTGAGGAAGGTCACTGAGCTGTATTGCAATGTCTTGGAGGAATTCAGTTACGCAGAAATTGTGAATGATGTCTGCTTTGAACTCTTTCCAGTTATCAAGCTGGTTGTCAGTTTGTGAGCCAACCCAAGTGGCAAACCAGTTAGCTGTGGCTGCGTACAGATGTTTGCTGGCTTTCTGAACCTATTTTTTTTGGAAGATGCAGCTGAGTGGTCCAGCCAGTTAATGATGTTTTCTTTGTTTTTATCAAAAAAACTTGTTTATACCAATGTATTTGGTGTTGATAACTTTGCCTGTGATAGGCATTTGTGTGTTTGTTTGTGGTTGGAGAGAGTGACTGTATTAAATTATCTTGGCACATGCTTTGGGCATGATCAGCCCTTTGAATATGGTGCATTCACTAGGTATATCTTTGTCAATATTGTGAACACAGAAGTGCGTCTTCCAGGTATCCTGAGATGTAGCCTGGTTGATTATTTAAGCAAAGATGAACGGGTTCTGTTCAGTCATTTTCTCTTTCATGAGCATGGTCAAAAAACTGTAGCTGCTATCAGTGATGAGGAGCAATTTTGAAAAAGGTTCAAATATGGAATTAAAAAGAAGAAAAGTATATTTTATTGGATAATACTTTTGATTTATATAGCTTGTGCTGTGATAGGAATTTAAGTTGGATCAAAGATAAGAATGATCATGTGCAGAATGAGTTTGAGTTGCTGGATACCTGGACAAGTCATGTGATATTGATTTGTTACCTTTCTTGATATGTTAAACTATATATTAGATTGGTATCAAACCGGCAATGACAGGATGTTAAGTGTGTTGGTGGTGACCAAAATACCTGTACATCCAGCTTCTTGACAATTTTTTGGCATAATCAGAGTTTTTATAATAGTAGACAGAGCTCTTTTATGAAACATCTAGTAATGCATTAATGAAAGTTCTTTTTTTGCACTTTTTTATTGGTCTTATTTGTTTTTCTTTTTTTGCCAAAATTTTCAAACACAATTAACAATTTTATAGTAGGATATGAACATGACATCATCAAATAAACTTGCCAAGCATTGATTAATAATGAATATGATAATATAATCATATGAGAAACTCTCATTGTCATATCATTGGTTGTCATGAAAATTAATTAACACCAAGACCAAAGCCATTATTATGTGCATCCAGAGCTGCACCATGCAGCATAACAATTAGATGTCATAATAGGCAAGATAATTTCATACTTAGGTCAGAGAAAGCCTGAGGTCTTACTGCAAAAGATCAAGCATAATTAGATATGTTTTGTTGATCTGAGACTTGGAAGTGTTTTTCTGCTTTTTGATTATCCTGATCATGCTTGCTTTGTTTATGATATTGTTAAATTTTCACATTACAATTGCACAAACAAATTTCAATTAGTCAGAAATTTGGTCTCAGGTTAGGCCACAGTGATTAAGTGTCACAATTTTCTGGAAAATCTGAGTGATAATAATTTGATGCTTGAGCCGCTAGGCCAAAGGCGTCATTGGCTGATGCAAAAACCAGTTAGCTATTTAGTTACAATTATTTTAAACTGGGTTTATTAATTCAATTGGCTGATTAGCTGGTGTCATGTTCAGGATTGTGAAAGAAGGCACAAGCAAAACTGGCTCCCTGGAAAGTATCAACCAAGTTGAGCCCAAACAGGTTAAAAGACATGTACAGGTCAGCTTTTTTGTTATTCACATCAAAGATCTGGGTGTAAATAGGGGCCTCCTTATACCAAGTTATCACTTCACTAACATTGTTGTGGCTGTTGCCTTGCTTGTTAAGCCTGTTAAAATTGTTATTGCTAGTAAAGACTATTATAAAATAAAAAATAAAAAAATTACTAAAAGAAAAGATTTAAAATTGTATGGTCTGAATTTTATTGTAATCATGAGTCTGAATTTGAATTGTTTCTTAACTATTACACACAAATAAAAAGCCTTGAAAATCAATAAAATACCTCTATTTTCAAATTAGATAGTTGTTGATTGGCTAGTAAAATATTTTTTTTCTATTTTAAAATGCAAATACTAAACATCCTGTGTGACTTTATTTTGCTTCATGTTTACAAAATTTTGCTTGTGAGTTGCTCTGATTTTATTTCTGTTTAGCTCTTCTATTGGTGCCTCATCTGAATTCTGATAGAATTATAATATATTTCAGAACAACCCTAATCTATTTTACTTGTTGTAACAAGTCACTTTGTTTGTAGTTTGGGATGTTGTTTTGATATTTAATATGATTTCATATTTTGTGTGAGTATTACTGTGTTTCTTGCTTGGCTTTTTCCCAGTGCATCAAAAATACTCAAATTATTTGCAGTCTGAAACTTGCTAACTTAGATTTCATTTGAATATGAGTTCATTTTTTAAAATCTGAGTTATTTTTGCTTAGTGTCGTAGCTTAGAAAACTACTGTAAATGTTTTATTTTAACTTAGCTGGTTTGCTTGTATTTACAATTTGAGATTTGGATTTTGGGGTTGACAATTCCGCATTTTGCTCAACATGTTCTAATTCTACAGTACTTTTGTACTCAATTTCACATTTATAACAGTAATTACAAAAAGAAATTCATGTATGTATTTTATCTATTTTACCATCAAAAAAGAAAAAAATATCATAAAGATACCTATGGTCATATCTAATACCTAGTTTAATTTTATATCATGTCATCTTATTTTTCACACTGATTTCTAACATTTTTTACAGTAAAAATAACAGAATTTACTGGGTAAAAATTAAGCTGAAATGATATATAAGTGAACTGGAGCCCAGATTTTCTTTGTAAAACTAGTTAAGAATCAAATACACTTAGAAAAGCAGTATAAAAACATGTTTCTCATTCACAAAAACCTCAGAAAAGCATTCATCATCTTGGCAGACATATTATTAGCAGATACATATTATAAAATATTATCAAAATATTTCTTCATATTTTTTTATTTAAACACTAGCAACCAACTACAAAAAGCTAGACTCAGTACACAATGGCACTGAAAGTGTAGTAAAACATCATCTAAAATTTTAATATATATTATAAAGTTTGAGAATGTAACATTGTTGATGATTAAACCAATGTATAACCAATAAGTTGGACAAAGCAGCCTAAGCTATTATCTGTACCACAATGCTACAAAGACTTTGAGCTTTGATATTAAAGGAAAATTGAATGTGGAAAAGCCAGATATTTATTAAATTGATATAAATGTTAAATTTAAAATATAATCTAATAAAAGTGAGGCTGACTAAATCAGACAAAGCCTAAATTTATCTGATATCTTCATAAACAAAAACTATGCTTATAAAGCTAGGTATATAATTTTAATATTCATAATTATAAACAAGTTCTGATACCACCATGCTGAGTCTTTACACTTGATCTAAAAGTTAACTATTTTGGCTTTTGAAATTTCGTGTATGATAGAATTCCTTTTAGATTTTACTCTTTTGAAAAGTTATTATTTTTCTTCAATCTTACATTTAATAAGATATTCTGCCAAGACTTTTAAGAATATGCAAATTGTAAAATAGAGTATGTCGACTTTAAATGTTTTAGTTAAAATGTTTTCGAAAAGACTTGATTTTCTGATTCAAATAAAACATCGAATCCACAAGTCAATAAATTTTGGGACTCAATATACTTTTATTTCTAATAGAAACTGACATCCCAAAATTCATCAGGCATAAGTTTCGAATAAATAAACGCTAAAAGTTAAACCCAAGGTTGAGAAAGGAGAAACAAGGCTACATATTTTTTATTGGATTTCCGTCTTAAAATACAGGAAAACAAGTTTTGAACTCTTGCGAGGTGCAACGTCCAGGGAAAATAAAAATAAGCGTTAAAGAGGGTTTGTCAGAGTGAGATGTTTTTATTAATACAATAGAGGGAAACAGGACCTAAAATTGGGTTTGTTAGACTATGAGCCTGGGTTATCAATATAAAAGAGAAAAAAGTCAGACATCCAAGGAAGATTTGCTAGCTATCATTAGTATACTAACTCAACCTTGCATGCAAGGGAATACAGTATATGACTCTTATAGAGGAAACTGCGAAGTTTGAGAAGCGAGTATTCATCTTGGAAACATGAAGACAAGGACAGGGCTTACCTAGGTGTTAAGTTAGAGATTGAAGCGAAAAAAAGCCAACAAATAAAAGAATAAATCAGAATGTGAACTGGCTAAAGTTACTATCCCCTCAGCAAAAGAGGACAAATAGTATCAAGCATGGTCGATAAGCAGAAACGAAGACTATATTTGTTTCATCATAAAAGACTCAGAGAAACCGAAAATAAAACTCACCTTGAGAAATAAATGATAATAAAAGAAATACTAATTTCCGGAATTTATACCTCGACTATAGCAAGGTATCCTGGCATTTGAAGCCAATCTTGCTTGCTGCCAATGATAGAATTTTTTACATTTTAAACAGGGTTTTTATTTCCGAATGTCAATCTCCTCCCGACAATTTAGGAACCGATTTTCGGCTGTAATGGATGATAGAGGCCACAAACACTGCCACCTGGGCCTTGAACTCTTAATTCTCATCCAAAATACGATGTAAATCATTCTGGAATCTAACTTGACTTTACGACATTTAAGTTTTTGTGACCGATTTTGAACAAGCTGGATTTAAAATCAGGCTAAATTGAAACTTCATTCAAAAACCAACAAAACTCGACCAGAACCAATATACAAATTGATTTTTATTGTAAGGTTGGACAAGGAAGGTTGAATAATATAAACATGGATTTAACGTTTCTCGGAAAATTAAAAGACTGTAAAAAACCTAAAGCTGATTATTTTAAGTTAAATGTAATTAAGTAATCAGTGGAGCCAGAGCCTTCAAATGATATTATTTTTATTATATTTGGTATTGTGCTGGGTCCAAACCTTTACATATCAACTATGAGCTTAACTTAAACTATTGTGTAATTAGGGCAATAGTTAATACTGTTCATCTACTAATGGCACCGCCTAGTGTTACCACAATATCTCACCCATGCTGACCTAGAAGAAACATCATTAACTCACACAACTCAAATTTGAGTCACAACTATATTTGAGCCATCTCGTGATATTTCACCACAAAAGTATAAAAATTATTATCTTCTGTCAATATTAACAAACCAATTGGGTTTAAAAGGCTCTTGCAAGAATCAGCAACTGTGATAAAGTCAACTATCAGTTTATAAACCTAACATAAATATTTGTGTTTGCAATTTAAGCTAATTTTTTACTAGTAATTCAGGTATATAAACCCAAAATCCAAAATGAAAAACACTGAATATTTACTTTTACTAATATTTTTCTTGTCTAAACAATAATTTAAAAAGTTATTTTTGTTGTAAATAAGTTAATAAAACCTAAACTATCAAATAACAAGTTTCTAAAAGTAAAAGTGGAGAAGTCAACATTTTTAAGCCATAAGTTAAGTTAATTGTCATGAATGACATTTCAATACTTGTATTGAAAACCCAAGCGTTGAACCCTAGTTTCCTGAAGGCGGATCAAACCCTCCAGGACGGTCCAGGATCCGCTGATCTGTTAAGTCACAGGCTTGAATTGTTAAATTACTCCACAACCTGCTGGCCTACTACTACAGAGAATTCCCTAAATGGTTGCCAGACTGGCACCAAACTGGTGCCAATGAAGACCCATACCTACAAAGGAGATGTAGTCTGGCTCACAGAGGTTGGGAAAGGACCTACTACTATACCTGCCAACCTGCCAAACGTTAATACTGGAGTTTTGAAATTAACATTTGAAACCCTGAAATCAAACTCTGACCCTCCAAAGACTATCCGAGTCATACAAAGTGAACAGAAAACCTCCCACTTGTTAAATTGCAAACCCAAGTTGACGAGTTACTCCAAGACCCGCTAGTCTCCCAAGGACAATTCCCCAAATAGTCATCAGATTGATGCCAACCTTGAGCCATCAAAGATCTGGATCTATGCAAAGGTTGTAGCTTGCCTTAAGGAGGTTAAAACAAAACCTATTATTAACCCTGCCAATGACCACCAGCAACTGCCAGTCTTCCATCCAGAATGGGTAGTACAATTGAACTACTCAGGTGACATAGTAAACAGTGACAGTGGAACAAAGCATTGTCACTTTTATTTACCAGAGCAGGCACAACCTGGATCTGCCGCCCTCAAGACTCTAAGCCAAGATCCATGCCCCGCCAGTGCCTTGTCTGCAAACCTGAACCCTGCAAAAATTGAAGAAGCAAAATCCCATGATATAAAAACCCTGGCGGTATGGTGATAACCACATTATCATTTTTGATAATAAAGTTTTATGAACCTTTGGTTTGAACAAATCTTACCTTACCTAGTCTTAGTGATCTTTCATCTTAACTCCGTTTAAGTAGACCATCAGGCAACCGCCCTCTCTGGGGATCAACCTGCCAATTCTACCCAGGCACTATATCATCTCCCAGGAGCCCCCTTTGGACCTGTGCATTTTACCAAATAGCTGACCAACCTGGCCTACACAGAGTACAACTTGGAGACTATCCTCATTGCTGACTCCTTGGCCAGGACTAGAGAAACTGAATACATAGGACATGAAGGAAAGTGGTACAAAAGGCCGCCAAGGTTGTTCAAAGACAAGTACAATTATCTGCCTGCCTACTTTGTTTTCATGACTCCGCCTCTAACCTTACGACCCAACTGCCTAATTGAGACCCCCATCACTGCAGAAACTACATTCACCTAACTGTTTGAGATACACTATATCACTTTGACAGAAATGATAGATTCCATGGTCCCTATCTCTGGACCTTGGTCCTTACTTGGGCAATTCATGTCTTAAATTATCAAGTTAGCACCCATTCTATGGTGGGCTTTACCCGCTGGCTTGGTCCAACCCCATCCTGAGCCGCCCAATGCCTCTACCTATATTTGGCTCTCTGACATTAATTAATAAAACACTTTCAAATTTATGGTAGTTTTTAAACCTATGGTGCTAAGCAAAATCAACCTATTTGTAAGTAAAAGCAACTAATATTTAAATAAAAACAACTTAGCTGAAAATAAAACAGAGGTGAAACCAAATATATTGTTAATCAATATAAATTAATTATTTTTTAATTTTGTTTGAATCTGAGTTAATTTCAATTTACATCTGAGTTTTTTTCTCTTACAAATGAGTTGATTTTGCCTAGTGTCATAGCTTTGAAAACTACTGTGTATTTTTTAATTTTTAATGATAAAAATATTTTTTATTGTCATTAATAGTTGTAAAATAGGCTCTCAAGCACTACTGCACTAGATTTAGTTGTGTATGTATTAATTAGTTAACCCACTTGTATTATCCTTGATCTATTTTAGATTAATATATCAATCTATATACATAAATTAAGCCTTGTTTATTGATATATTTTATATTTATTTTATTGAAAAAATAAGTCAAGTTTTCCTGTTTGATAGTATTTACTCACCTCATAATTGATATGACATTTAACAAATCAAAGACTTAGATTTAGGCTTAAATTAATAGGTATTAACTATGTGTGACACTTGACACCTACCAAATTGATGCCTTATCTGGCTTGCTAGTGAAGAAAGCTCCTGTAAAGTTGCTCTCCCCTTAGCACTAAATAAAACACTTTTCTCTTGTTGTACTAAGAAAATCTCACAAAAACTGGCCAAACTGCTTAATTTCTTAGTGTATTTGACACATACAGTAGTTTTAAAAGCTATGGCAATAAGCAAAAATACTTCTG
>QTSX02003938.1:0-34485 GCA_014839935.2 Entomophthora muscae | reverse complement strand
TTGAACGCTTCAAATCTGATTCCAGTTAATTCATTTCGTCTATTGGAAATATGCAGTTTGACTTGAACTTTGCAAAGTGTCTATGAGTTCCCGCATTTTCAAATATTCAAATAAATACTCACAAAAATCAATTTAATTAAAAAAGGCCATCCTGCAAAAGTGATTTGAAATTTGGACCAAGGATTTGACAATCCCGCATTTTTACGTTTAGGTTCTGAATTTACAGTACCTTATTCTTATTATTCTGTCCTTTCTATTGGACTGTATTCTCTCTAATTCAAAATACTGAATCCTCATTGGTTCAGTTGCAACAGCTGCAGTATCTCAACTGCTCCATTGTGGTAAACAGTTCCCCTGGGAAATAGCTGGATTGGTGAGTAAAGGGGGTCCAGATGTCCTGTTGGGATATGGTACTGGAGCGGATTCAGGATCTTCCAAGGTTCCCTCCCCTCCTTAAAGGACCACATATTTTGTGAGATATATCTGGCTGGCATAGAGCTAGGGCAGCATTAGATTTGAGACAACACTCCTTTATTAAAAAGGAGCCCCCGTCTCAAATCCAGAGAGGATTCTGGAAATTTGTCCAGGGTACAATTTTTCCGGGATCTTCTCCATACATAGCCCCAGAAGGGAATTTTTGGAACTTTTTTAAATAAAGGTTAGGTCATAATGTTTTCTAGTTTAAAGATTAAAGGAGATCAGAGTTCAAACGAGACTTTACCTCCAAAAATGATTTACCTATAAATCTGACCCTGGCCCGGCCGGGAAACAGAAAGCCTGCTGCAGCTTTTTTAAAAAACTTCATACCCCCAACCTAGGGGAATCTGAGAGACGTACCCAGGAAAGAGAGGACTGAAGATTCCGGCAAATGCTGTAGTTGGCCCCTTTTTGGGCCAACCCTGCCCTATACAGAGCATATCATGGGGCAGGATACCCAGATCTGTCTACTGGATAGGGGCAGCGGTATCTCCTGCAACTCCCCCAGATTATGGGCTTTGTACGCACCACAAGTTCATCCCTAGCAGCTTCAGTAAGGGTTAAGGTTGGAGGGGTTACACACTAAGGTAGCTTCCTGCAAGGTATCATGCAGGGTTCTGGTGGGGCCAGCTGCATCCTGGGGGATGGTAAAGGGTTCATCTAGGCCGGTTAAGGGAAGTTTAGATCCCCTAGCATTGAGGATCCAAAAGGATTGGGTTGGATCTGGTTGGTTATAAGATTAAGCTTTAATATCATCCTGCATAGTGGAGATGATGGTACTCAACAGGGCTACATGGTAAGGGGATGTGGTATATAGCTGATCCAGCAGGGTAGGTAGGCTGATGAAGGTGGGGTTAAAGTTTGATCCCAAACCCTCTGGTTTGATTTGATCAACTGGGCCTGTTCAGGGGTGAGATTTTTCTTGGCAGGGGCTGGTTCCAGTATGGGACCACCAGCATTTTCTTTGGCTGGATATCAGGACCTTTTGTAGGTGGGTGAGCCAGCTTTGTATGAGGTTGGTTGCTGTAAAAAGTAGCTTTATTTAAAGTCTGGGACGGCGGTAGAGAATTCACATCTTTGGGGAACTGGGGGATAGGAGGGTCATTTCAATGCCGTCACATCACTTATTGGATCGTTTGGCTGATCCTGGTGGGAAGATCCAACTACAGATAGGGTCCAACAAATCACCATTACATCATACCAAGGGTGAATTTAATATTTTTAGCTATTACCAGATGTGACTACCCTGGTCCATGCTGGAAAATTCCACAATGTGGGTAAGGTCCAATAATAACAAAATTATAGAGGCCAGGCAAGCAGGAGCAACAGGATTTGAACCTGGGACCTCTGGGGCCCTTTGTATGAGGTTAGAGGGCTACTATATCTCTTTTTTTGAAATTTTTTTATTGGGAAGCAAAATTGTTTTTTGGGGGGGCAAGGGGGGTCGCTATCTAGCGTTGCCCAGTATAAAGAAACACATCCTGAAACAGGACTCAGAGTTGGGCTCCAGAAAAAGGCTAGGCAGCCCGAGGTGGGGTCCTTGCATATCAAAGCCCCCTTATCCAGCAAGGCTTTTGTGATGGATCCAGGTCCAACCAGTCAAACTTGCTGTTATCTTGCCCTTGACTCTTATTACTCTTACCTTCCTGTGGTAAAGCTTTGAGGAGCTTTGCCTCCAGGGAGGAGATTTTGTGAGACAACACTTTATTGTCATCTCACCAACCAGACATAATTTTGATACTTGTTCCCCCCTATTTCTTAATACCTCAACTTCACAATTAGCTCTGTCCTTCACCTGTTGTAAAACTTCATCAACCCCTAACAGCAAGTTCCAGGAGCCCATGCATAAACTCAATCTCTTTGGGCAGGGTTCCCTTTTTTTGGCAAAATAGTCAGAATATAGCTCTTCAAAAGCCACTTTCACTTCTACCAAAGATTCTGCTGGTGCTATCTTAGAGACCTCCAAACTTGCCCAAGCCTGCTCAAGTGAACCGGTAGGGATTTCCTACCTTGCTGCAGGGGCCTCAGCACAAAGCACCCCAAATTTTGCTCTTTCAAATGATTGTAAGGAAGGCACAATAATTAAAAAGTAGTGTGCGGGGAAGGCATCAAAATTGACGATATATCTTTGTTAAAGCTTGGCTGTTTTGGCTTATATACCGTTTGGGGTATATCCGGCGGAAACCCCCTTCCGGGCCCTGAATTACCCTTTGATTCATATCACATGGTCCATGACATTTGAGTCATCTGAACCTAGATCTTTATCTAAAAGATCACCTTAGTTCTCAACCTATGAGAATTGACCGACAGTGAGAAGGAGCCACCTGACGCCATTCATCTCAATGTAACAATTTGGCATGGAGCTTTCTTGGCTCCCAGAGCCAAACCCCTGTGGAATATACACCTTCCAAAACTCAGCCATCAATGTTCCAACTGGGAACCGGCTGAGCAAACTTAAATCCCTAGACACCATTGCCTTTATTTAGTTATCTTTGCATCTAATGGTTTCTTGCCTTAAACCCCAGTTAAAACACTTCTAACCCAATCAGGTTGCCAAAATGGCGCTTTTAACCCAAAATTCAGGGGGTCACTCTTGATCAACCTTAACCAAACTTCTTGACACAGTCAAGGCAATTAACTGATATAATTAAATCCGGATCAATTATATTCCCATGCATTTATTAATTAATTAATCTTCCCGGTTAATTAAATTGGGGTTGAGAGGCCTAGTCTCCCAGATTGATTTGGCCAATCTTGCCTTCAGTTCGTTTATTGAATATGGATGCTAAGTTTTCAGGAATGTTTATCTGAAGAGTTCTTGCCAACCCTATCTGCATAAAAAAATGGCAATACCAGAGCAACTTTATATCTCAGAGGATTTATTCGGCTAAATACTTAACAGTGACTGGCATACCGTCACAGCTTTCACCTGACCCTTCCCACCAGGATCAGTTTTGAAAATCTGGATCCTCTATCCAGCGTTGAGGCTACTATCTGCTTGAAACTTAGGGCCACAAGGTGCGGGATCAGCAGCTTGCTTTTATACCATATCGCTTGTTGTACTGTATGGGTTGCCCATAAGGCGCTGGAGTAGAGGATGGCCCCAAGCCGGCCAGGATTTTTTGGAGGGATCTGCAGAAGAAAGTATCTTCTGTGGGGGGCATCGTAATCCCATATAGCCCCATGAGCTGCTTTCCATATGCTCCTACTAGCGGGCATAAGAAATATCTATGATCCACACCAGCTGTATCGTTGCCACGCACTGCACACCCCTTATGGGGGTAGTTGGCTCCGCTATGGGTGTCGGGTTTAAAGGCTCTATTCATAACTTTTCATGTGTTAACTCTATATTTTGATGTCACTGATCTGCAGTGTAGGTCAGGAATGAAGTCTCGGAGGGCAATAGACACATTGTGTCCTTCTTGGGACTAATCTATAAACAGCCGTGGTCTTTCCGCTCTAGGACAACATTTACGGATCTCCAGGAATGAGTCTACCTCTACGTTCTTAAGGAAGACCAGGTATTTGGTCTTGGCAATCTCTATTGATACTCTTCCTTTCTTGAGATTGTGGGGTGGGTTGTGGTAGAAGGTGTTAAAGGCTGCAATTTTGACTTTGTTGTCCTTGGATAGCTCTCTTGCCCATACTGACCATTTTCCTTGGCACAGGGTTCGCCATGTTTCTCTCCAGAATGGGGGGAAAGTTGCCTTGGTATGAAGGCTTTTATGGCTAAGCATCCACATCCTTAGTGAATCGGTATTGAAAGATTATGTGGACACTGAGTCCAAAAACTCTTTAGCCCACATTTGTTTGGCGTTAACTGCTACTGATTGGAGTCCTAAGCCCCTGCCCCTTTAAGAGGATAGAGGTGGTGCAGGCCAATGGGAGCTGCCCCATAAGAGTGTTCTCGTGAGCTTGTCAATTTTTCCTCAAAAGCCTTCGTGAAAGGAACAATGTGGGCGGCATACCATAGCTTTGAGTAAATGAATCGTCCAATGCTTGAATCTTTGCATCCCGGTTGAGCATTTTATACTTCCACTTGCGCATCCGGGTAACCAGATCGGACAGAAGCTTGGGCTCCATTTCGTTCTAAGCAATACCACTGTTTGTAAATAGGATGCCCAGATGGCAGAAGACTTCTCCAGGCGGGCTTGGGTGAAATCCTTCCGGGGCTGATAGCGTGGAGAGCCGCCTTTAATAATGGCGGTCTTATCTACATTCACTTTGGCATTCGACGCTCTCTGGTATAGGTGCATCATCTCAAGGAAACGTATTGCATCTCATGTACATGATAGGCCAAAGACTGTATCGTCGGCAAGGGCCAGGGCTTGGAGTGGCCACTGCCTGGGGAGTCTTATTCCTTGGATTTGACCTTCTGCCGCCGCCAGCATTGGGTTTGAAGCAAAGTTAAATCATATATAGGCATATCGGGTCTGGGCTACTATATTTCGCTCGTTTGATATAAAGCCAAGCTGAACTTATTTCTTGATGGGTTTATTAAAGTTTGGTGGTTGAATCGGATTGGATATGGTAATGAGGCCATTTAGGTATTTGGCGACCAATCAGGATTGCTTAGCCGGCAAAGGGTAGCTATCAAGGCTGGAAGTGAATATTGAGCTCTTTTTAGGTGGGGTTGGTCAGATATATTCGTGAGGATTAGGGGTTGTTAAAAATTGGATTTTAGATTGGTAATTTTATATAATCTGTATGGTTTGACAATGCTTCAGCAGAGAAGAAGGGTTGAAATCATGGATTGGGTGATTGAAACCAATGTGCGGGTTGTTGGATGCTGCGCCGCAGCCGACCCTTGCCGAGCTGGTGAGCAGATTCTGTTGAGCTTATGAAGGGAGGGCATGCATAAACAGAACCGTCCCTGCGTGTTGGAGCAAGGGGGTCGATTCCACCCTAGCCATGCCGCCAGCATGTCAATCGAAATACCTCCAGAGGATCAGGTATTACAGTCATGTTATATATGGGACATCCTGTTTGAAGGCTCCTGATCCCAATGAGCACACACAACTTGCAGCCATTCAACCAGCTCGCATGCGGGGCCAACCCCGCTCTGTGCCAAGGCGTGCCAATGGCGAGGCGCGCCCCACCCGCCATCAAGCTTGCCGCTCAGAACCAAAAGGTGACTGCTGCAAAATCAAACATCACCGACACCACAAAGGCAAAGCCTGGCAAACTCAACAACGACGTCAACAAGATCGACGGAGAAGCGAAGAAAGACTTCAAGCCTGCACTCAAGACGGATGACGGAAGCGGGCCTGAGGATGGAGACGATCACAATGCAGATGAAGACATGTCTGAAGAAGAGAAGGATGCATATCAAGAAGACGAGCTGAACGCAGAATCAAAGCTTTCTAGCGCTGGCAAGCTTAAAGTCCCTTCCCTTACCCATTCTCCTCAACCCGGCCCACCACCAGACTCAAACAAGAAGCCTGAACCCAAACCAGACTCAAGCAAGAAACCCGAACCCAAGCCAGACGCGAAAAAGAAGAAACCTGAACCAAAGTTAGATGCAAACAAAAACAAACCCAACGATACTCAAGCACGCTATGAAAAGAAACCTCTCCAGGACTCACCTGGCGATAAGCCAACCACTTTACCCAGCAAGCCGCAACAGAAGCGCAAGTGCCTGCCTAACCGCCGCAAGGAGATCCGCGAGCTCAAACCAGAGGAGCTCAAGGCATACATTGACGCCATCAAGACACTTCACAAGAAGCAGAAGCCAGACCAGCCGTCAAAGTTTGACAAGTATGCCGCCACTCACGTCAAGCAGCACAAATACATACACGGGGTGCCAGCGTTCCTTCCCTGGCATCGCCAGTTCATCCGCAACTATGAGCTGGAGCTACAAAAGATCAACCCCGCCGTTACTCTTCCTTACTGGGACTGGACAATTGACTCGCAGGAGCCTCATAATAGCCCCGTCCTCAGTAGCGCCATGTTCGGAGGCAACGGTAACTCTGCCGAAGACATGTGCGTCACCGATGGGCCTTTTGCTCACTGGATGGTCACCACCCCTTCTCCCCATTGCCTGAGACGCGACTATGCCGATGGCAAATCCGTTCCTCCACTGACACCCATCGACGTCATGTCTGGCATTATCAGCGACACCAAGGAATATGAGGACTTTGTGTTTGACTTGGAAGTCCACCACGGGCCTCTGCATCTGGATGTAGGAGGAGAGCGGGGCGATCTCAACCCCATGCACTCTCCCAACGATCCTCTCTTCTTCCTGCACCACACATTCATTGACATGGTGTGGTACAACTGGCAGATGAAGCATCCCAACTCCAAGGCCTATGGCGGTAAAGCTGAGGGAAGGACCGTTTCCATGAACGACAAGCTAGAGCCATTCAACGTGACGGTAAAGGACGTCATCAACACGCGCTCTCCTGGGCTGTGCTACTTCTACGACCCCTACCACCCCAAAGTCGCTTCACTCAAGAAGCGGACCGGGTTCTCATTCGAAACCCTTTCCACTCAAAACCTCACCAGAGGAGTTGTTCCGAATCCAGATAACAAGGAAGCTCTCAAACCTGTCCAGCACCTCCCCGAGGCCTGGTTGAGGATGAACAACCTCGATGTCAACCGGGTTCGCGAAGTCGAAAAGGAACGCGACACCGCCACCAACAACCTCAACGCGCTTGGTGTCACTCCCGCCTCCAGATAGCGCGCTTATTTATCATTAAACCTAATGTTACATCACATATAGAATTCTAATTACGTTCTTTTGTTCAACAAGCTACATCTTCTAGTAAATAGCCTTTTGAGTTTAAATATCTAAATTAAAACGTGTCCATAGCAGCTATAAACCCAACAATATCTGAGAACCCATGTCAATGTATAGCACTGCAATGACCCATCAATACGAAGCTTATACCATATTCCTTCTCCAGATCCGTTAAAGTTGAAACGATTGCCTGATAGGTCAGCATAACCAGAGTATATCCTTTTAATAAATTTATTATATCTTTATCCATACACTGCCAAATAACTCTATACTCCATGATCATCCCGAATACCTAGACTTCATATCCATCTATTCACTCGACGTCTTAAACGTTTGTACCGAACCCAAACAAAGCTTTCCCGATAAAAAGCAGAACTGTCATGGCTAGGTACAAAAAGAAAGCAACCCTGCTAAGAAAGGTTTAGGTATACCACAAGGATCAGACTTTCCCCAGCTCACCCAAACGGATCTTCTTGAAAAGATGGGTTAAATGGATATACATCCACAATTCTGGGTGCTGGAGAAAGATCTGGATTTATTGAGAAAGTTCCGCCTCAACCCTACTCCTGACCCCTCGAGTACGTTCTGGATCGATCCAGGCTGGTGAACTGTACCCAGAACTGTACCCAGAACTGACCAACCGAAATAGACCCCCCTCCCCGATTATGGTACTGGACCGGTGGCTTTACCGTTTCTGAGGTGAAGGTCAATAAGGCAGCAGATTAAAAACGTGCTGATTACGGCAAATGCCGTAATCGCCCATCCAAGCCAGCACATTCTCTGATTTTGGATTCCCCTTACCTGAGGGCAATCCAAAATTTGAAATAAAAAACGGTCATTGACGGCGGTGGGTTTTCCAGATGAGTAAGATTATAAATATATATCTAATCATTTTTATATCTAGAACAGAACCTAACCCCGAATTTAAATATATCTTATTTTTTAAGGTTTAAAATATATATACCTTTTATTCAAAAGAAGAATCCAAAAAAGCACCCCCTCCCACAGATGGGTACAGAAACGGTCCCAGAAAACTCCCATCAAAAACAGGCGTCTGGACCACCCATCCAATCGCCAGACAGCTTCCCTGACCTGTATGGAGCGGTACTAGGGTTGCAGCTGATCTGAAACAATAGCCAGTTTCTAACAAAGCAGCCAAGCGGTTCTCAGGGCTATGGTGCCAAGCAAAAGAGACTTTGATCTGGTCCGAGATAACTCATCAGTAAACGAACCAGCTGAGACCTGGGCACAATAAAGCCAGACTAGGGCTGCATCAGATTTCGGACGGGTGGCTCCTTTCCTTAAAAGAAGCACCCATCCAAAATCCAGAAACAATTTTGAGGGAATCGTTTCCTCCACACCTACAGAAGGGTGTGGTTGATTCAGATTTTTTTTAAATAAATTTATATATTTTTTTCTCTCTATTTTTTAAAAATTAAAGTTAATAAGTTTGAAATTAAAATTTTTGATCAAAAAAATTTATTATAAGTATATTCACTATATAGCTCAAAAATCCAGAATGCAGAAAGCCTTCCACAACCTTCTTTTTTTAAAAAAGTTTGGATTCCCCCAACGTAGGGGAATCCAAAAGACAGGTCTGGGGAAGGGAGGACAAGGCAATTAAGGCATTTGCCTTAATCATCCCTTTTGGAAGCCAGACACAGCCCAAATCACCCCAACCGGGTTCTACCCATCTACAATAGTTCAGGGTCCGTTTCTATCCGGTTTGTGATGGGTTGATTATGGTCAGACCCCAGTGGATTCCGTTTACGGTGGGCAATCTCTATTCAAAACTCTGGCCCCTTGGCTCAGCGCCATAGCTCCAAGCTCCCGGCTATAGATCAGGAGACAGCCCCTGAACAATTGCCCCTGTTGTAACTGTGCTGTTTTAGCAGAGTTACACAGGGAAAAAAAAGAAGATATATAATAATCTTTACTGTGAGATAGTGATTATATAGTTCATGTGAATCAAGGATAACAGGAACATGATTGGTGATCACACGGCTGGATGGAAGAAGGGGGTGGCTTGATCCTGGTAATGAGTAAATTGCCAAATTGAGGTATCCACCATAAGGGATCATCATCTGTTCATGTTGTTGGATTTGGTCTTTCGAGTTGACTTCCTAGTCTGGCTTCGAGTGTCCGGGTAATTGGATTGCGGGTCATGAACCCGCTTGGTTGGAACCTTGCTGGCGGGTCGAGCCTGCAGTTTTGACACCCCCCTGACTGAAGGTCGGCCTCCTCTGGGGGCAGGTTGTCAGGGAGGTTGTCAGGAGCCTGGGCGCTGTATTAAACTAGTTGCTGTTCTGTGGCGGGCAGGGCATTATCTTGTTGCTTCTGTCTTGCTTTGCAGGGCCGTAGGCAATCATGGTGTAGAGTCTTGTCTTGTTTACGTTTTCCAAGCCCTTGCACGAGGTAAGTGTTATTGTCGTTTACCTTCAGAATGATTGCTGGCCCCACTTTCTTGGGTTATGGCTTGCTTTTGTCAACCTTCATGACCCAAACTTTGTCCCCAACTTCATGTCTATTGCCATGGGGACAAATGTCTTTTGCAGACGTTCATTCTCCTTTGCTGTTTGCTCGCTGTTAGCCTCTACCACTTGAGGGTCTGAGCGCAGAGGGACTTCACTTGGAATTTCCAGTTTAGGTCCTGTCAATGCTTGAATGATATTTGGCTGTGTGCTGTATACCAGTTCAAACAGGCCTTTTCCGGTGGATCTGTTCGCTCAGGTTTGACACACAAGTATTGCAGTTGGTAGCTGCTTATACCA
The DNA here is from genome assembly GCA_014839935.2 of Entomophthora muscae. Lineage (NCBI taxonomy): Eukaryota > Fungi > Entomophthoromycota > Entomophthoromycetes > Entomophthorales > Entomophthoraceae > Entomophthora > Entomophthora muscae. The sequence goes on along the minus strand of QTSX02003938.1, from coordinate 24,498 downwards.
GTCTTCAGGTCTTCCGGCGGTGAGTTTAGCTAAGGCTTGCACGCGGCTACCATTAAGCCACTCTACGCGTCCATTGGCCTGTGGATGGTATGGTGTTGTGACGGTGTGTTTGACCCCATTCTTGGTGAGGTACACATTGGTGTCTTTGGAGGTCAATTCTTTGCCTCCATTGGTTATCAGGAGTTCTAGCTTTCTGAACCTGCTGATTATTTCTTTGCCAATGAATTGCCGTACATTGTTGCTGGTGTGTGCCTTCACCGCTTGGGCTACTGGCCACCTTGTCGCGAAGTCAATGGCTGTGATGATGTATTTTTTGTTGTTGTGTTTTCCTGGCATGGGGCCCACGATGTCAAGAGCCCATGCTTTGAACAGTAGTTGGGTTTGAATGGGGAGTACAGACTTAGGCAGGGTTTTGCTTTTAGCAAATTTTTCGCAAACCTTGCACTGTTCTAACACTTCCTGGACATCGCGGTGTAAGGTTGGCCATCAGGCTTTATGCTTTAGAAACTGGTATAGATTTTGGCTTTTAGTATATCCAAGATCTCTGTGGTAGCAAAGAATGGTGTCAACTCGCTGATGTGTGGGAATGTAGGGAATGGTCGTGCCATCCGTCATCTTTCTGTGAAGAGTCCCATATACGTCAACAAAGAGATGTTCATTCTTGATGACCGTTTCTCTGGTGATGTTGGTTGTGCCTGCAGGGAATCCTTTATCTTTTGTACGTAGCACTAGGAGAGGCCAGTCTGGGTCAAGCCCATTCTCTCCCCTTGAAGTGCGGACATACAGACGGGACAGGGCGTCCACCAGGGCAAGCTCAGCCCTGGGCTTATATTGGATGAGCATGTTAAACCTTTTCTAATATTTCCATCCACTGCGCTTGGCAGCGTGACAGGTTTGCTTGCGTCTTGAAATAGATGAGCAACTTGTGATTGGTTAGTGCTGTGAATTCTTCCTGCTGTTCTAGGTAACAGCGCCATTTGACTAGGCAGTGTACAATGGCCAGCAGTTCTTTGTCGTGGATAGGGTATTGACACTTGCCATCCATCAGTTTGCACAACTTGTAGGCTACGGGCAGGAAGTCACCATCACTATTATTAATTTGTAGTACTCCCCCAATGGATGCATCAGAGGCGTTGGTTTCCATCTGGTACTCTCTGTCTTGTTTGGGATATTGTAAGATGGGAGCTGTTGTGAGCTTTTCTTTGAGACATCTAAAACAGAGGTCACGTTGGGGGTCCATACAAACTTGGACTTGGAGCCTGTTATGGCAGACAAGGGGGCAGTCAAGACGCCACAGTCGGGTATGAAGCGTCATACATAGGCCACCATTCCCAAGAAGGTGCGTAGTTCCAACTTATCCTTGGGTGGTGGCATCTTGCAGATGGCCTGTATCTTTTGACTGTCAGGTTTGATGTCATCCTTTGAGACTTTGTGTCCCAAGAAGGGTAGTTGCTCACGGAAGAACTGGCACTTGGAGGGTTTGGCCAACAGTTTGTGTTGTGCCAAGGTAGCAAAGACTGCCTCTAGGTCTTTGTGGTGTTGTTCCACCAAGGGGCTGTAGACAATGATGTCTTCTAGATACACTAGGGCGTGCTTGCCTATGTGGGGCGCAAACACTTTTTTCATGAAGGTTACAAAGGTGGACGGGGCATTGGTCATGCCAAAGTTGAGCACCACACATTTGTAGGAGCCGTATTTAGTGTGAAAGGCTGTTTTGGGGATGTCTTCCTCTTTAATAAAAATCTGATTGTAGCCTGCAGTTAGATCAATCTTGGAGAAGACTGTGGCTCCTCCCAAGGTATCAAAGAGGCTGTCAATCAGTGGCAATGGGTAACAATTCTTAATGGTAACTTTGTTTAGGGCGTGGTAGTCTGTGACCAGACGTAAGGTACCGTCCTTCTTAGCCACAAAGAATACAGCGGCCCCAAAGGGAGACTGTGAGGGGCGGATAAGTCCTTTTTCCAATACCTCCTTGAGATAGACGCGTAGGGTGTTGTCTTCATTTGGGGTCAGCCAGTAGATAGGGCGCGCCTTGCGTACAGCCCCCTTGAGTTGGATGGAGTGCTGAATATGCTTTTCAGGGGGCAGCCCGGGCAGCGCTTCCTTGAAGATTTCTGGATGGCGGGCCACAATTTTGTGGTCCTGAGGCGTGGAGGTATCCTGGTGATCCTTGAAGTGTATGATCTCGTACTGGCAGGAGTCCCATTCAATTGCCTTCAGGTTTTTCTTCTTATCCTGGGTCTCTGTGATACGTACAAAGACATGGTCACATAGCAGTTGGTCTACAGAGTCAGGGAAGATCTGGTGGTTGACACCTTCACGCTTGATGGTCAACACTGAGGTTGCCCTGTCGTGTTCTGAGGCGCGGCACAGACACACAACGGGGAATCCTAACCTTAGGATTGGATTCATACTAAGTCTTGGTTAGATGACAGGGAAGGCAATGGCGTTTACCTTGCAGCCCTGGAAGAATAATCTCTACTAGTTGTGGCTGGAGAGAGGCGCAAAAGTACAGAAGACACAAAGACAAAAATGTGAATAGAACTTTAATTTTATTGGTGAATGTGAAATGGAATATATAGTGGTTAGGAATACCACAAAACACTACCAGGACGGTAGGATCACTCGCCACAAGCATGAGTGGGGCGAGTGAGTTGCGCAGAGTCAGGAAACCAAACAATCATACTTACTGAAGCGGAAGCCAGTTCATTTCAAGAGTCAAACGCGAAAGCGAGAGATTTGTCCTCAAAATTGTCCAACAAAGGCAAAATCAAAACATGGTGAATGCTGTTATTCACAACATTGCCCCCTTCTAGATTGGCCTTTGGGGGGTGATACTTGCGGAGAAACTTGGCGTGTACACAAGCAAAAGGGCAACCACTGGAGAGGAGCTTTACAGTGTACTCAGATCCTCTTTTGGAAGTCACCTCTAAAGGACCAATCCATAGGGAGTCCAGTTTGTGCGCGCGCCCATCCACACAGTGTTGATAGTACAGGACTTGGTCACCAACAGCAAACTCAGGCAAGGGGGAGCGCCCAGCGTTGTCAGGAGAGAGCTCAAGCATCTTAGTCTTATATGCGGAAGTGTAGGCAGTGGCCTGTATATCAATGTTGCGGTTGACTAAGTCTTTGATGTGGTTGTCAGGGTTCATGGCCTTATCAGAGGAGAGTAGGGGAACCCCCAAGAGCAACGGAGTGATGGCCTCACGCCCATACAACATGGCAAAGGGGGAGTATCCTGTGGCCCAATGTCTGCTCAGACGATAGGCAAAGAGTGCAGCAGGTAAGTATAGATCCCAATTGGCACCATCAGAGTAGGTGGGTTTCCTCATGATAGAAACCAGTGTCAAGTTGGCACGCTCAACTGCCCCATTAGTGGAAGGATTATAGGGGGCAGAGAAGGACTGGTGAGCTCCTAGAGCTTCAACTACAGAGGTTATAAGTTTGGCATTGAAGTTGGTTCCATTGTCTGACAATAGCACTTGAGGACAGCCATGGCAGTAGAAAACATCCTGCAGCAGGAAGGCAGCAGTAGTCTTAGCAGTGATGTCTTTAGTAGGGAGAGCTTCTACTCACTTGCTGAAGTGGTCAACAGCAATCAGGATAAAACGGCATCCAGAGCGTGAGCGGGGAGAGGACCTACAGTATCAATGCTGACAGTATGAAATGCGTGTTGAGGGGGAACCAATTTGAACTTGTGAGAAGCAGCTCAGGGCCTCTGGAGTTGGCAGTCATGGCAACTAGCTATGACATCTGGGATCAACAGGCAAAGATTCTCCTAGAAGTAATTCTTCTGAAGCCAGTCAAAGGTCTTGGCTATGCCTCCATGGCCAGTTTCTTTATGAGCTTGTGACACCAAAGAGAGACAAAGACTGGGACGCACTTATGGCAGGTATCAACCCCGCACCTTCTTGAAGAGTTGGTTATTGCGTATGAGGGTATCTTCAGACAATTTAGTCAAGGCAAGTCAAACCTCTTCTGTCTCACTTTCCCAGGAAGAAGGGTAGCCAATTAGCTCATACAGGCAATCTGCCTCAGCAGGATGTAGGGCAAGGATGGGCATTCAGGATAGCCTGTCAGCGTTCTGATGTTGAATCCTGGGGCAATGGAGCACAGTGAAGTCATAACCTTGTAGGCAGAGAGCCCATCTAGCTAAGCGTCCTTCAGGCTCCTTAAGTTATTGTAACCATTTGAGCAAAGCGTGGTCAATGACAACAGTGAAATGGGTACCATATACATAGTGGCAGAATTGTTTGACTGCATGTAGCACAGCAAGGCACTCCTTCTCTGTAACACTATAATTCTTTTCATGCTTATTCAGCACACGGGAAGTATAGGCTAATGGGTGGTCCACACCTTCATCGTTGAGTTGATCCAAGATAGCCCCAATAGCAAGGTCACTAGCATCAGTGTACATGATGAATTCCTTATCGTAATCAGGGTACATTAAATGGGTGCTTCTTTGAGTTGCTGTTTTAGAGTCTCAAAGGCCTGCTGTTGGCTGGCGGTCCATTTGAAAGGAACATTACACAACAGTTGGACCAGGGGTTTGCTAGTATCAGCAAAATCAAGGATGAATTGTCTATAGTAACCCATCATGCCCAGTAAGACTTGTAATTCTCGGAGGTTGGTGGGCGGAAGCATTTTGTTTATGGCTTCAACCTTCTTGGCCATTGGACAAATTCCCGTTTGGGTTACTTCATGGCCCAGGAATTCAAGGCGCTCTTTGAAGAAGGCACACTTAGAAGGCTTTAACTTGAGGCCAGCTTCTTGGATCTTTATGAACACCTCTTTAAGATGGGCTAGGTGATCAATGAAAGTTGTGCTGAAGACTGTTATATCATCTAGATAGACTAAGACACACGACAACTTCAAGTCCTGCAGGATGGAGTCCATGGCCCTCTGGAAAGTTTCCAGGGCATTGCAGAGCCCTTGCGGCATGCGAGTAGGTTCAAACAATCCTTCTGACGTGATGAGTGCAGCCTTCTGACGGTCTTCAGGAGAGAGGTCAACTTGCCAGTAGCCAGACGCCAAATCCATGGCAGAGAAAAACTTAGAACCTCCAAGGAGTTGAAGGGCGTCATCAATGTGTGGTAAGGGATAGAAATCTTTCTTGGTTAGAGAATTCAACCTTCAATAGTCCATCACCATCCGGTGTCTACCATCCTTTTTCTTTAAGATGAGCAGAGGAGAAGCCCAGGGACTCTGAGAGGGAGCTAGCAATCCAGTGTCAAGCAGTTGTTTGAGCTCCTTGGAAACCTGTACATCTTCTACTTGGCTGCGGCGGTATGGCTTGGCACAAAAGGGAGGAGCATCTCCTGTGTCAATCTGATTTATCACACCTTTGGCTAGTCCATAATCAGTACTATCTTTAGCAAAGATGTCTGAGAACTGGTCTAGTAAATCAAGCACCTCTTTCTGTTGGACTGGGGACAACTGAGGGAAGTCTTGGGCAGTGAACAGAGATAGGACTTGAGGCTCATCTTTGGGTAGATTAAAGTCTTGAAACGTTCCAAAGGGGTGAAGAGACAGGACGTCAGGAGCATTTAACAACTTTCCGTAACCAACAACCTGTCCTCTAGATACTGTCATAGGGAGCGCAGTAAGGTTGGCAACTAGTAATTGAACGGAATCCTTGTGGGAAACGTCTAGAATTCCAGGACAAAGGTAAGGCTCATTAAGCCCCAGCAAAGGAGGGGAGTACAGCTCTAAGAAAGTCCGTTCAGGTAGTTCATATTATATCTGGGAGTCTAGGATAGCCTGAGAGCCTGGGGGGATGGTGATAGCAGACGTGGCCATGAGAGGGATCCCTTCAGTTGCAGGACAAGCCATGGGAGGACACTTTATGTTGGTGGAATGGGTTTGGTATTTCAGGGTGAAAACTCCAGTGGGGTACTCCAGAGTACATGTCTTTAACTGTTTACCAGGAACTTTGATGGGCTCCTCAAAGATCAGAGGGACTTTGTACCCTAGGATAGAAAGATAACCATCCTTTAGGTTGATGATCCCATTATATTCCCAAAGGAACTGGGTACCAACCAAAAGGTCATAGCTCTCATTTTCTAGAACAACAGCCGGCGTAGCCAACAGGAGTTTACCAAACCACATTGGTAAGGCAGAGTAAGCACCAATGGCGCAAGTCATGGAGAGACCAGCAGTGCCATAGGATTGATGGTAGTTGAGATCAGGGGCCAGCTTAAGTTTCTTCATCAGTTTAGAAGAAACCTCGTTGACAGGAGAACCAGTATCCAGGATGGCTTTGACCTTGACCTTTTGGATAGATATCTCTACTCGGGTGGTGGTGCATCCAAAGGGTGGAAGAACAGCCAAGATATCCTGTGCCTCAGCTAGTTCCTTGTCTCATTTATCAATCATGCATCATAGTCCCGGAAACTCCTTATATACAGTTTGGAGAGGGAGTGAGACAGATACATTATTGAAAATGGCGTCTGCAACTTCAGCGGCTTCCTCAGATGATTCCACTAATACAGGGGACCGTTTTTCCTGAGTAAGATAGGGGCGGGAGACAACTGCTTTGGCCTCAGACAAAGGCTTGGTGATTGTTGTAGACTTCCCAGATTGTAGCTTTTAGGGAACTGCAATAGTCTCAGGGACGGCAAGAACAGAATACCTGTATGCATCATGGTCTTCAACATCAGATTCATCTACATCAGAATTGTCAGAAATGTCATGAAACAGGAAGAGGATAGGAGGTGCTTCATTATCAGCAGGCTCAGAGTCAGTAGCAGGCGGGGGTGTAGGAGGAGACTGGGAAGAATTGTCAACCAAGAGCGTCTCCGCCTCTAGGTTGACTGTTCTTTTCCCAACTGATCCTTGGGATCAGCTCCTTCAACCCGTGGATTGGTGCAGACGCAAGAGTGGTGGCCTATCTGACCACAGTTGTGGCAACCCTGACGTTGAGGAGGAGTCTGGGAGTTCATAGTGAGGATACAAGGGCCACAAGAAGAGGAGCCAGAGTTGGAAGCGGCACAACTTTCCCAAACGGCTGCCTCAGAATGGGTAAGATGCATATCTTGGAGCAGTGTTTTTATGCTTTTCATGGAAGACAGCATAGCCTTGTGGGCCTTGAAATGAAGGCATTGGAGTTGATTCACCTTGAGGGCCTGGGCGCAGGCCATATATGCTTCATGTGCTGTCAGTTGTCTGCTTGTTATTAACTGTTGTCCCTCCATGTAAAATCTGTCTACAAATTCAGCTAATGTCTCTTTGGGCTTGAAGGATATGTGCATGAAAGCATCCTTTTTCACCTCCAGGCTAAGATCACCACCAAACTTGTCAATCAGGAGCTGTTTCATGTCCTCCCAGGTCTCAATAAAGGGCAGCTCTGGTACAAATACCTCTTGACAGGTCGGGTGTAGGCAAGTCAGAATATGTTTTTTCTTGACTTCATCTGATGCTCATCTCATAGCAGTCTTGTAAATAGTTAAGAAGGCTGCAATAGTTGAGGTTTTAGGATCAAACACTTGTTTAAAAGTAGGCTTGAAGTGAGCCTCAGGAGTTGGATTACCATTGTTGCTATCAAGTACATTTATGCGCAGGGAGAACTCAGCTTCAGATTCAGAGGGGGTTGTCTAGCCCACAGTTGTTGAACGCTTTCTTCAAGGGTCGTCAGAGTCTTGGTGGTTCTGGCACCCGTAATGTTGGCTAGAGCGGTCTGTTGTTCAGTCACATCTAGGCGTTGTCCTTGGGTAGTGACAACCGTGGAGAGTTCAGCCAGTTGCAAATTAAGGGATGGCCCCACTGATAGGCAAGGGGCAAATCTGTCATTTACTGAGTCAATCAGCTCATTCATCTCCTGTACGTCTCTGTCCAACTCAGTCTGGTCTCATTTCAAATGGTCCACCTCATTAGCTAGGGCAATCAACTCCCTAGTGCAGTGGATTTAAGGAGCCCCATCCAAACCAGGACAACATCCATCTTCCTCGTTAACCCCGTGTGGACTAGCAGCGGCCGTCACTTCTTCACATAAAGCAGCAATTTCCTGCTGTAGCTCAGCAACTTGAGCGGTAAGCGCAATAATCTGGGGATCAGGTTGAGGCATTTCAGTAGGACGTCCTTGGCTACAAGTGGAAGCACATAATTCCCAGATGGCTTCCCAGATTCTCTGCTCTCTGTCCACCAGATCATCAGCAGGAGGAGAAGGCGGAGCATCAGGTTTGGGAGAGGACAGCTCATTCACCTGATTCTGAAGTTTGGCAATAGCAGCGGCAGTGGCAGCTCTTTCTTGATTGAATTCTGCACCAAGCTCATTTAGACCTTGGGCGGCAAAGTCAGCTACCTGTTGCAATTGCTCAAAGGAATAGACACTGAATGCATTGAGCTGTTGAACTAGGCGCTCAAAATTGGAGAGATAAGCATTTAGTGTGGAGTCTACTTGAGTGCGCCAGGGTTGTTCTAGCTGGTGAAACTCATGTATTTGCTCCCTAACATACTCAGGGATGGACTGGCGCATTTACTTGATGGAATTGACTAAACATGTTTGAGAGGTGACCAAATCACGCTGATTGTCAGATATCAGGGAGAACAGGGAATGAAGCCATTGTTGGTAGGCAGCAAACTGGTCCCAATGATGGGTAACAGCTGCTTGTAGAGACGAGATTTCTTGAACTTGGAGTCCCAGCACCATCTAGTAATGGGCCAAGGCGGGCTGTACAAAGGATGACAGCAGATGATCAGCGGAGCCAGCTGCTGGAAGGAGGTGTTATGGAAACTGAGGGGCCACAATTAACTCATAGTATTTGGCACGGCTAAACTGTAACTGAAGGCAAGGGATGGCCCCATCCCAAGCTATCCCAAGGGCTGCCGCCATGACTTGTTCCAAGTCAGGGGTACCCATAGGGTAAGCAACTAGGCAGGGATCATTCCCAAGGTTCAGTACAGTAGGGACAATAGGCGGGTTGGCAATGTCCTCCTCAATAGGAGGGCTGGTAATTTCAGGTGAGGTTGACCCCCAAATAAGCAGAGGCGAGGGACCTTCAAACGTAGATGCAAAAAAGATAACCAAGGGGCTTACAGCCCCTGTAATGAGCACCATTTTTGTTGTGTTCTGAGGCGCAGCACAGACACACAACGGGAAATCCTAACCTTAGGATTGGATTTGTACTAAGTCTTGGTTAGATGACAGGGAAGGCAATAGCGTTTACCTTGCAGCCCTGGAAGAATAATCTCTACAAGTTGTGGCTAGAGAGAGGCGCAGAAGTACAGAAGACACAAAGACAAAAATGTGAATAGAACTTAAATTTTATTGGTGAATGTGAAATGGAATATATAGTGGTTAGGAATACCACAAAACACTACCAGGACGGTAGGATCACTCGCCACAAGCATGAGTGGGGCGAGTGAGTTGTGCAGAGTCAGGAAACCAAACAATCATACTTCCTGAAGCGGAAGCCAGTTCATTTTGAGAACAAACACAAAAGCAAGAGATTTGTCCTCAAAATGGCCCAACAAAGGCGAAATTGAAACATGGTGAATGCTGTTATTCACAACATGCCCAGTCTACGTGGGGATTGTTCTTCTGTAACCAGACTAGTCCCAGTACAATGTCAAACTTGGGAAAGTCAATGACAGGACCTTGGATGGTGGAGTGGAGGTTCTCAAGCATGACAGAGAAGGGGGCAGTTTCCTTTGTCATAGCAATGTGGTGTTTGTTGGCCAGGACCACATTTTTAATCCGCAAAGGATTAGTGGCTAGCTTGAACTTATCCACAAAGCTACTGTTGACCAGGGTTTGATCTGCGCCCAAATCCAGGAGTGCTGAACCTGTGTAACTGCAAAAGCAGAAAGGATAGGACATCAATTTATTGGGATGTCTGACAATGGTGTATAGTACTGGGTCTTCTGAGGGCACCTGGATCATTGGGCATTGTGTCAGGGATCCACTCTCGGGCGGCTGGCCTGTCAGTTTTGGGGGTAACTTGGGCCGGGTTTTTTGCAGGCAGGGCCCACCATAAGAGAGGAGCTAACTTTAGAAGGTAAAAAGCAGACTTCCCCACCCAAGACCACAGGCTGGCGGCCGGAACAATGGTGTCCACCACCCCTGTGAGGGTGATGTACACTATTCCAAAAAGCTTACTGGTATGGTCAGTCAGGAGGTCAAGGGAGGAGGCTGGCATTGGTTTGGGTGTTATGGGCGGTTCCATATAGATGTTGTAGGCCGGGAGATAGTTGAATTTTCCTCTAAATAGTTTGGGGGTAGAGAATATCCACAGGCCTTGGCGGTTGTATCTGATGGCAGATTGGATGCGGGCTAATGGGTCAAGTTCAATGATCTTCTCTGGTGTATAATCTTTATATTTGGGCTTCAATATATATTTGGTAAAATGAACGGGCCCAAAGGAGACACCAGGTGGACAGAAAACTGCAGGTGGAGGGGCAGGAGGGCCGGGAGATCTCAAACTGAACTGACAGACAGCAAATACAAAATATGGCAGTAGCTGTATAAGCCAAAGTAACATAACCTTTATTCAAAATTGGCAATAAGTTTGGAGCGCGGGGTCCTTGGGTCTATATAGCACCCCACCTCCAAACTTAACATTTCCCATGGGGGGGTCATCAGGGCCGGGGGAATTGGGTACTTGGGTCTAAAGGCAGCAAAATGGCGCTTGGCCCGGGAGTTCTTTCATTGGTCAAGACTCCCAATTTAGCTACCTGATTATCTTGCTCTAGCGTTGTGGTCATGGGGCCAGGTTGCAGGCTGGTGCCTCTTCCTTGGGTTAGCTCTTGATTGGTTGCTGGTGTAGACTTCAAACTCATGAAGCTAATAGTTGTTGCCTGGGCGCCTCCATTAGGTGTTGTGATTGGCACTCCACTTAGTGCAATAATTTCCTCAGCTTGATCTGTTTCACTGGATGGGCCATAATCTTCAGCGTCAGCTCGCGGGGGCTTGACCCCAGAAAGATGTGGGTGGGTGGTCCCGCGGTCCATAGGCCCAGCGGCCCGGGGGAATCCAGGTTCCAGGTTTGATTCCCGCTCTTGGGCCTGGGGTTCCAGAGGAGGAGAATTGTCAATCCTGACACATTGGTCCACATCCTTGGGTCAATATTCATTGTTGGGCAAGTCAGGAGTTGCATGGGGAGACCTTGTCTTGCTTAGTGCTCTCCCCAGGCTTTTCCCTCATCTTGGTTACCCTGCATGGCGGTGATACAGAAATGGGTCTGGTTTGACTGGCCATTGTTTCCATTTCCATGTCCATTTGAACCCGTGGGTTTGTGGTTGGCGTTGTTCCCATTGCCTCCAGGAGGTGGTCAAGAGGAGCACCTGCCTGGATGGGAATCCTTGGGTCTTTCTTGTTTCCCAGTTTGTGCTTTATGCAGTGCGTTGGATGTTTGCTCCGCTTTCTCCGCTTCACGGTACAGGCTTTGCAGGTTGGTCACCTGATCCAGGTTCACATGCCTCATCACATGCAACTTGAGGGCGTTGTAATACATGAGGTGTGTGGCTGGGGTGTCAAAGGCCATGTTGGATGGTGCACAAAGATGGAGTTCCTCGTAGGCACAGGTGAGTTTCTTCACAGTGCCTGTCTGGGTCAGGTTCTTCGCTTGGCGTATGATCATGAGCGCTGTATCCTTAAGCACAAATCTTGCCAGGAAGTCTTGCTTAAAGGTGTCCCAGTTCTTGTTGGTGTGCTCTTCATGCCACTTGTTGCACCAGGTGCCAGCGTCATGGGTCAGGAAAATGGAAATTTCTGCAATCCAAAACCGCTGTGGGAATTCCATCTGAGCCAGCTTGCTCTTGGTGGACTGGATCCATGTGGCTGCGTTGTTGTTGTTGGCCCCAGCAAAAGGTTCCAAGGTGGCGCTCTGTAGTCTTTGAGCTACATAGGTGGGCATGATGGTTTTGTCAGTTGGTTGCGGTAGCAAGGAGGGAGCCTGAAAGAACCCTTGTGCAGACATGGCGTTGAAGGCGGGTAGCGGGATTACCGTGTTCTGGTACAGGACAAAGCCATTGGGTATGGAGGTACCAGGGGTGTACGGAGTCCAGTCAGGCGGGAGGCCAGACATAATTCTGTCAAGGATTTGTTGGCCGCGGCGTGTGTGGGCAACAGGCAGAATTTTTCAAGATAAGGTAGGATGGAGAACCTACCTGTGCTACCAATGTTGTAACTGTGCTTTTTTAGCAGAGTTACATGGGGAAAATATTTAGAAGATAGATAATAGTCTTTATTGTGAGATAGTGATTATATAGTTCATGTGAATCAAGGATAACAGGAACATGATTGGTGATCACATAGCTGGATAGAAGAAGGGGGTGGCTTGATCCTGGTAATGAGTCAAGCGCCAAAACAAGGTATCCACCATAAAGGATCAGCATCTGTTCATGTTGTTGGATTTGGTAATTTGAGTCAACTTCCTAGTCTGGCTTTGAGGGACCAGATAATCAGATTGCAGGTCACAAACCTGCTTGATGGGAACCTTGCTGGCGGGTTGAGCCTGCGGTCTTGACACCCTGGCAGGATTTTCTGGAGCTGGGCTCTTGCACATTGCTGGCAGGGGATCTGGTCCAGATCTCTGCCATCCAATTTGCAACTGCGCCCTGCTGGCACTTCAGTGAAGGGTGAATCTGTTGGTTGATGCTGCTGCTGCCTGAATGCTGGCACTCTTTTAATAAGGGCTACGGTTTACCTGGAACACCTTGGTATGAAAACTGATAGACCCTGCTATGGTATACTAAAGTGAACCCAGAGAGCTCAACAATGCAACAAAGAATGCAGCAGGGTTAAAAGCTGTGGTGGCAACCAGAGATGTCTCAGATCTAACTGGGATGACTTGGGATCTGAGCCAATTCCAACCATTGGGTTAAAATGTACCCCTGGTTAACAGGGATTTTTGGTGGTGATGGGCAAAAGGGGTCAGCCCAGCAATGAGCTGCTTGCCCGCCAAACGTAGCTATTCAAAGTACACCCCAAAATACATGGATTTCCAAAGGGAATGGTGGGGGTTGACCTTTGCAGGACACATGTTTACCATGCAAATCAGTGAAAAATACCCTCAAGCGGGATGAGTCAAACCTCAATCCAAAAACCATACACAATAGCAACTCAACATATAAGCAAACCCACTCAAATGCTGTGTGCAATGGAGGGTAACCAAGAATGATACCAAGGGATCTAAAATAAGCCACAGGATCTGAAACATAAGATTTAAAAATGTTGTACTGGGGGCTTAAGTTTGGCGTAAAATCTGGGGGGAAGGGTGAAAGCTATTATGGGTATTCTAAAATGGGCGCTGTAGACCCAAAAAAAGCCAACTAAGAAACAAAGATCTATAATTGGGGTACCAGGTGTGAAAAAATATCCATCCAATATCCATATTCAGATAACAGCAAGAACTAGAGTTGGAGAGTAACTTGATTGAAACTTATTTAGTACTTTATTGAATTCTCAACATGGACACATCCTAACAACAGAGTAAAAATACACCTGCTATGCGCTGCAGTCACAGTTGCCCCCCAGGTCAAAAAATTGAGTCAGTGCAATGCAAGTGCCTACTCAGGAAGGAGACAGGAGAGGAGAGTTCAATAGTGAAGTTGCACTGACACAACCAGTTCAAGGAGAACAATGTGCAAGGGTGCAGAGCACCAATCTTTGGGTCTTAAAGCTAACCCAAAAGCCCACTAAGGTTACCACAACCAAAACAGTTAGAAATAAGGAGATCAAACTTACCTCTTTTGTGTTCAACCCTCTACTGCCAGGAACCAGTCCCAGCAGCCATGATAGAGAAGGTGAAGCCTGTGCTTGACACTAGCTACAAGCCCTACATCAGTGACCGCAGTCAAGAAGACGTTGAGGAGCCCAAGTACTTCCAAACTATGGATGGCAAGAAGGTGCTCAAGAAGGTTGTGGCCTTCTATAACAAGGTGCCCATGCCTTGTGTGCAAGTCCCTGAGCAGGATCCAGATTCAAATACTCCTGCTAAGCCCCCAGAAGCACATTCCTGACATCAAGCACATCATCCTTCTCAGGCTTATGCAGGAATCTGGTAAATACAAGGTGGCTAAGGCTCTTTTTGGGGTGGATCCCAACTAGGCCTCCAAAACCTTTAACAAGTACATTGATATTGGCCAAGTCCTTGCTGCTGAGGAATCCTTGCGCGTATCTACCCTGCTCACCAAGGAGCACAAATGGGAAATCCACCAGTGGGTAAACCAAGACTGCTATCTCCAACTAGAAAATATTTGGAAAATAATAAAATCTACTTCTGGGGTTGGGGCCTCAATTTCCTTTTACTACCATTTGGTCAAGGGTCTGAAGTTTTTGTAAAAAAAAACTTGGGGTATCTCTGTATAACCCAAACAGCCCGTTGCCACCAAGTTCCCCTCCTTGCCTGCTAATGTATCTTACAATACATAGGGCTGCTCAATGAGTTGCCCCAGGATGTATCTAACAACATGAAAAAATGATGGCAATATTAAACTGTGGGCACTATCTCCTAATTAGGAGCATTTCTAATTTGACTTTGATGATCCCTGCACATGTTATTCCTTAGATTCAAACCTTACATGAGACCTGCCACTGTGCCACCCCCTGTGGCCTGGTGGTGTTCTCTATTTGGTATATTAATCACACCATTCTACAATAAACTACATCTTGTTCTATTCATTCTTGTCCTTTATATTGGACTGTTGTCTTCCCAATCAAATACTAAACTATCATTGGTTCAGTTGCAACAGTGGTAGCAGCAGTAGGCTCACAACCTACCTAAGAGAAAAATTCCCCCAAGAAAGGATGAAGTATGGGTGTATGGCTACTCCTCACCAAGAAACCTTCCTTCCCATACCCAAGGGGGACATCCCCAAGATTTTTTTTACCAGGACCAGCTGGTACTTACAAGCGTTTACAATTGTCTCTGCCTAGGGCAGCGCAGCACAAGTGTCACCCCGCCCCAGTTGGACCTTTCCCAATGCATGCTCAACCTCTAGCTTGAATCTTTTGCAGGTGGTGTGGAAGGAGCTGACATTGTTAGCTGGCTCCATTCCACAGAAGCCCACCTCTGTATCTGCCAGATGCCTGAACCTATGTTGGTTGCCACTGCATCTGGGCGCCTTACGGGGCCTGCTGCAGTGTGATTTACCAACTGGGCAAGCCAAGAGAAGGAAGTCATCTGGTCAATATTTAGGGACGCTGTCAGATCCTGTTACAGTGAACCCTTTTTACTCATTGTAGTGGCAACTACCCTCCTGGCCATCAAGCAAACAGGATCCGACCCCAAGTATCTACCAGCTTGGCAAAAAGCCCTTGCCGCTGCCCCAGAGGCTGTCACCAACAGGAACACCATGTTGCTCACTCTTATTGTCAATGGGCTTAAGCCCCACATTTGCAAGTGGGTTTCTGTAGGGTGTTGCACCTCTATCAATGAATTTTATAAAGCCATTTTGGAGATTAACAACCAAGTTGATGGGGTTCTGAAGATCCAATGATGCACCTCCTCAGACTTGTCCTGTGCCTGGCAGCGCCCACAACCAAGTGGGCTGCCGCTAATCCCGTCAGCAGGAGAATGGAGCTAAGTGCCCTTGCAAGGGAGAGCTTCAGCTAGCTCAGATTGAGAACCCAGTTAAAGCCTGGGGGCTGTAGATACAAGAGGTTCTGGAACCCTTCTTGATCCACACTCCCAATCTCTCATTGCCAAAAAAAACCCTACAACTATAATGTGCACAATGCTGAGACCCTAGACGTATTCCAAGTCCACAGTGACAACCCTGTCTCCAAGCCAGTCATTCTTCCAATAAAATTACCCGCTTGGCCTACCCCTTCCATTTTTGTGGGAACACCCACAAGCTTTTGGTAGACACTGGGGCCAATCACACCATGGTCAACCAGGAATTAACAGGCTCTCAACAACTAGATCAAGTACCTGGTCAATTCAAAGTAGTACACATAGCTGACTCCTGCAGAGTAGCAATCATGAATAAGAAGGTACCCTTCACTGTGAGAATCAAGAATGTCCAGGTTAAGCTCTCTGGGACAGTCATGGCAGGGATCAGCCACAAAGTTATTGCTGGCATCAGATGGCTTCAACACAACCGCCCATATATTGACTAGGATACCTCCATGATCATCCTCAACAGAAACAGTTTGGGCTTCCAGATCTACCCCTTTGAGATGAGTAAACTGCTCCACAACACCGTATTTTTCAGACTCACAGAGACCAGTATATACAATTTCAAGGGGAGAGACTAGACTTTAATCCATGTTCAGTTGAAATAATCTGCTTTGAACCCACTGCAGCCCCTTCCTTGACCACCACACCTCCACCAGAACTTGTAGCACTTATTGAGGAGTACAAGGACATCTTCAGTGAAACGTTAGACCAGTTACCTTCTCCAAGAGAAATAAATCATGTTGTTCAGTTGTAAGGATTGCTGCCCAAGGCACGCCCTGTCTATTGCTTGACGCCAAAGGAAGACAAGAATCTCTGTCAACACCTCAAGGACTCTCTCAATAAGGGCTTTATCTTCCCCTCCCTCTCTCCATATGGGGCTTGAGTCTTCTTTTTAGCCAATAAGGGCAGGTCCCTTTGACTGGTAACCAACTATTGTGCACTAAAAAAAGTGACAGTCAAAAACAAGTACCCCTTGCTACTAATTGACAACCTTTTTTATATGCTTGCAGGTGCAAAGTTCTTCAGTAAGATTGATCTCACCACAGGGTACAATAAGGTCCGCATTGCACCTGGGGATGAGGCAAAAGCTACTTTTTGCACTTGCTACAGTTTTTTTGAGTGTCATGTCATAAAATTTGGAATTATCAACACTTTCTCTACCTTTGCCATGTTGATAAACAAAGTATTTGAGGATTTAATTGGGAAATGTGTTGTTGTGTACCTTGACAACCTTATTGTCTTCATTAAAGATCAAACCACCCATCTCCAACACCTTTGTGCTGTCCTTGACACCCTTTGGAAAAACTAGCTAAAAGTTAAACCCTCCAAATGTGAGTTTCTCCAGTCAAAGCTCTTATTCCTTGGGCATAAAATCTCTGCCCAAGGGATAAAGCCTTACCCTGCCAAAATTAAGATAATCACAAATATGTCATCCCCCACTGATGTGGGCCAGGTACATAACTTCTTGGGCATGGTTGCTTACGTGCAGAAGTTCATCCACAACTGCAGAGAACTAATTTCACCTCTCACTGAGCTTCTAAACACCAAACAGCGCTTCCACTGGACACCTGCCAGAGACCAGACCTTCAAGATGCTGAAGCAAAGGCTTACAACTGCATCTGTATTGCAGTTCCTAAATTGGAATTGCCAGTACAAACTCAAGACTGACGCCTCTGACAGGGTCATAGGGGGTGTTCTAAGGGCGGAAACTGATGAAGGTATCTTTCTCCCTGTGGCCTATGAATCCAGGAAGCTTACAAATTCTGAGCAATGCTACCCCATACATGACAAAGAGTTAGCAGCAATCATGCAATGCGTCAAGAAATGGTGCTGTTACCTGGAGGGCGCCACCTTTCTACCCCACTTCCTAACAGATTACAAATTGCTCCAGTACTTCAACACTCAGTCCCACTTGACACTCAGCATGGCAGGCTGGGTTGAGCGTCTATCTCTGTACCAGTTGTGCATCAAGCACAAGCCTAGGAAAGAGCTTGTCATGACAGATGCCCTCTCAAGGCTTTACGTGGCATCCATCACCGGGGACAATGAGTTGGACCCTAATTAGCCAATGATCTACCTCTGACCTGAAGCAACCTGCTATAAAGGTCTTAATTTGGTAACCATCTCCAAACTGAAGGACAATGAGATCCAGTTAACACCAATGCAGGCAATGTCTGCTGCCGCGCAGAAACAGGAGAATGACACCCTATATCCCCACCACACAGTGAGGAGACACCATACTGCACTACCACTACACCTTGAGCCATACCAGAGGATGTAACCTCTTTAAAATCATGAAACATAAGGTCTGGTGGCCACGCATGCGCCAAGACAACTTGGATCTCCTTGAGACATGTGTGTTGTGTGAAAAGAACACATTGAAGCCTGCACCCCACAAGCCTGTCTTACCCATTAAGGCCACAGAATCCTTCAAGCAGTGGGCCCTTGCCATTGTTGGGCCCTTCCCAAAGACAGACTTGGGAAGAAATACATCATCACAGCCATTGACTACTTTAAATGCTGGCCAGTAGTGTGGGCAACCACTAAGCACACTGCCACCATCATCACTTGCTCCATTAGCAAGGAAATTGTGTCCCATTTAGGACAACCCAAACACCTCATTAAAAACAGGGGGCCAAGCTTGTTGGACATGTCATGAAAGCGTACTGTGCCAAAAATGCCCTCTAACAAGTAGTCACAACGCTCTATCATCCCCAGGCCAATGGGTGTATGGAGCGCCTAAATGGTTTTCTGGTCCAATTGATTGCCAAGTTCTCACAGGAGCACCCCAATACTGTGTGGATTGAACACCTGCCCACTGCCCTACTCATCTTACAAGTGAGGATTAACAGGGGCACCGGGTTCAGCCCCAGCACCTTGGCTTTTGGGACCCCTGATGGTTTGACAGGGGTAAATCAGGGAAAATTACATTACAGAGTTCCTGGAAACCCTCCCCTGACAAATACCCTCTCCCTGAGTCAGTGGCGTGAAAAATCTTGATACATTAAACACAAACAGATTGAGGGGGGGACAAAGCACCTTGAGGAAAGATACACCGTAGGTGACACTGTCTATTCCCTCAACCCCAACTCTGCCAAATTGGAGCCCAATCGCTTGAGATCCTTCAAAATAGCTGCAGTCTATGATAATCACACCTAACAACTTGAAGACGCCCAAGGAAACACTAAAAAGCCCCACCACAATTGCTTGCACCTCTCCTGCACAATCACCATATAAAAGTTTTTTGTGCAGACTGTCACAGATCCTGAATGAATTAGACATAAAGTTGTCCACCTAGGAATTAAGCAATGGAACAATCACACAATTGCGCTATTGCATCCTGATTTTACTAGTAATAAAGACATTTAAAACGACTCTAAAACAGGTGTTTGATTTGCCTTTTGAATAGGCATAAGGCACAGGCTTTACTTCTGGGATTATAGATAGAACAACAAAGTTATTTATATCTACCTCCTTAAGGAAAGCCGTGTGGAAGTGATTGTTCTCTTGCGCAGGACTTTTAGCTGTGCCAATCCACTCTCCTCCATTAGGGGAGTCCTTCTGTCTGTGCCTCCCTGCCCCTGGTGGCTATTCCCCCGCCTTACACTATATAAGTGCAATCCTATCTAAATAAATACCAGTTTTGTCTTATTATCTTCTTATATTCTTCTGTCCTTACCCAGGCTGTCACTATAACACAACAGGTATAGTATTAAGATAAAGAGGTAGTAGACTAACTATTTTTAGAAATAAGCACCCAGGCTGCATATTTTACAACATTGGCGCTCATGGCTTCTGCAAACCACAGCTTCCTCTCTTCCTACCCCCGCAGCCCTGTTTTTGTGGAGGGACAGATGTCTTTGCCTATACCTGCGGCTCCTTCTGCCCAACCCACTCCAGAATCAACCTTCACTGCTTCTGGCTCTCTATCTGGTAGACTCCATGGCTCTTCCTATGGTCAACCAGGAGTAAGCCAGTGGTTGCCTAACTGCCAACAACTTTCAGAAATTGCAAGCTCCCAGTCAAGTATGATCTCCTGGATGAACTCCATTGAAAAAGACCTTACCTCCTTGATACCAATCCAGCCTGACCCCATAGCTGAAGCAACTGGCATGAACCACGTCTCCTTCTCCTTGGAGCCTGCCTTGGTGAAGGAAGTATGCTCTCAATATTCTCCTCCTTCTTTTTATGGTTGTTCTCCTGATAGAATCTCTCTTAATTCTGACACCCTCCAAACTGTTAGCCGCTCTGGCCCCCTAAACCTTGCTCAAAATATATCAGAAGCTGTTCACTCCCACTCTGGAATGGCTTATGGATGATCAAGATAGAACATGTACTTTCTTCCTTGGTAACCACCCAGATAAATCAGCATGTTGCCCTGGAGTTCTATGATCATCAACAGAAAACTCCTAAGCTGGAAGACATCCATAACAGCTGCACCATGGGATTCTCTGCTCTTCAGGATACTATAAAGGCTCAAGATATATGGATGGGGTTTCTGTAAGAGGAATTAGTTCTGGCCTTTCAGGAAAAGAAGGAGTGAATAGATGAGTTGGATGCTAAACGTGCTCTCCTTGACTCCCTTCAGGACCAACTAAGCAAGCACCCTGAAGATGCCTCAGCAATTAGTACCCCTGATAATCTAATGGGACTGCATGGTAATGCTAAAGCTGATAGTTCCCCCTCTCAGAAAATCCTTACTACATTGCCCCTTCCTGACTCCCACCACTGTCACAGAAGCAATGAAGAGGATGTCTCCTTCATTACACCTTCAGCAGGTACCCTGGAGTCTCCCTGGGAACCTGATAGCAATCCTCCATCACTCTTGATGGTTCTGAAGCAAATAAACCTCAGGCTAGTCAGAGCAAGGAAGAATTCACTGATGATTCTGGAATTGAGGAGTACAATGAGGATCACTCAAAAAACTACTAAGCAGCCAGGACAAGGAGAAATCCTTGGCAGCATTTGTGGTTTCATCTCCCTCCTCTCCCCTCATTCCTCTCCCCCTGAAAAGCCTGTGCCTAACCCTGGTACTTGTTATTCCTTTACAACAGAGCCTTCTTATGCCCCTCGGCTGGTTGACTTTGCCTCTCAATCAGAATTGTTGGATTCTTGCACTGTGAGAATGCCAGAAGATCTTGCCTACTGGGTCCCCACATCCAAGTTCTTCTTGGCCATGGACCTGATACCTGGCTACTGGAAGATTGATCTCCCTCCAGATGACCCAGAGAATTGTTCCATCCTTGCCAACCAAAGGCTGTTCCAACCTACCAGGATGCCTCAGGGTCTCTCTAATGCCCCAGCCACCTTCTAATAAGCTATGAACGCTGTGATGGGAGACCTCAAGCCCTCATGTGCCCTGGTCTATCTGGATGACATTAAAGTGCTCTCACAAACCTTTAATGATCACCTACAACACTTGGAGGAAGTCTTCCAGAGGCTACTTGTAGCTAATCTCAAGCTCAAGCCACGCAAGTGCAACTTCTTCAAGGAGCATCTTGAGTTCTTGGGGTCTATCATTAGCCAAGATGGACTCCGCCCTGTACCTCTGAAGGTGGAAGCTATTGAGCAAATGCAGATCCCGGCCAGTAAGTGGGACATGCAGGTCTTCCTGGGGATTATTGGGTACTACCACCGCTTCATCCCCAACTTTGCATCCCTGGGGGACCCCCTTTTCAGCTTCTCCGAGCTGATAAGGAATTCTTCTGGAGCCCAGCGTGCCAATCTGCCTTCAATGCTCTCAAAAGAACACTGACTGCAGCCCCTGTGCTGGCCTACCCTGACTTTGCCAAGCTGTTTGTGGTTCATACAGATGCTAATCTGATGGCAATTGGGGGTGTTCTCTCCCAACTGGACTCCGACAGACTTGAAGACCCTGTTAGATACTGCTCACGTACGCTTAATATTCACAAGAGGAACTACACTGTCACTGAACAAGAGTGTCTGGCTGTGATATACTCCTATCAACAATCCAGAGTTTATCTCCATGGGGTACATTTCATGGTTGTAACAGACCATGCCTCCTTGCAATGGCTGAAGACCCTCAAGGACCCCAAAGAACGTCTGGCGCGTTGGGCCATTAAACTTCAGGCTTATGACTACAAAATCATTCATCTAGCCAGGGGGCAACTGTGGTAAGTTCAACTCCCTTAAACTCAACTCCCTGGTACTTGGCACTTTGTCAAGTACCAGGGAGTTGAGTGCCGCATATGTGCATCTATTAGTATTTTTGGCTTAACCAATTTTAAGCTAATTTTTACTAGTAATTTAGGGGTCTGAAACCAAAAACCAAGGTTGGATTTACTCAAACTTGACTCTGTTTAATAAATTTTTTAGCTAAAATACCAATTTAAGGGGCAATTGAAAAGTAAATTTACTAATAGAAACAAAAAACCTGTGTTCAACACTCTAAACCCAAAAGTGACCAGTTCAACACTTTTTAAGCCAAATTTTAATTTTATTAATAAAATACATATGCGCTTATATAAAATTTGTTATTTAATATTATATTTTTATTATTAGTGTCCATAGTTGTTGATTAGGCTCCCAAGCACCACTATACTGGATTTGGTGGTATATACATTAATCAAGTACCCCACTTATTTTACGTTATGTCATTCCCGGGTTTTTGGATTAAGTGGTGCCACATAAATTAAGCCTGATTTATTAAGAGATTTAATATGTAATTTATAAAAAACTGAAACTTGACACTTTCTTTGTTTGACTCTATCCACTTGACACCTGATTGGTTTCGGATTTAACTAATCAAAGGCTTGGAATTAAGGCTAAATTAATATGTGACATACTATGAGCGCCACTTGACACTCACCCACTTGACACTTTAACTTGGGGATTAGTACAGAGAGCTTCTTAACGTTTTAACCAACACTATGGTAAATAATTCACTCCCAGCTCCTCACGGCATACCCTAATCACTAATAAACACATTTCCACTCATTTACTTTTTTAACTTATGTTGTATTTTTTTTATTTTTGAGCATACAAAACCGCCTTGCTTTTGGGTTAACTTTCAAACCCGGTTTAAATTTAAGCAAGGTTTATATGTAAAAAACATAGTAAATTTGATGTTTCTGCTTGACTCTGGCATAATCAACAGTGAGAATTCAGCTTTTTTCCACTCAACAGTGAGAATACAGCTTTTTCTGGCTGTTTGACAGTGCCAAACTTGACACTTTACTATGTTTTGAATTTTCAACTCTCAATAAAAAAAATTCCACATAATAATTTTTTTGCTATTATAATCTACTACTTTTTTTGCTGCTCTCCATATAATTTTCATATTTTTTTTGATTTTCAATTAAACTTTTACATTGATTTAACACTAAGATGTTATGCTGAACCTAACATCTTTGATGCTTCATCACAAAATCACTTACTTTCTATGTTTTAACCTTTATATCTATACTTTGAGTTTCTATTTGCTTCTATTTACTTTTTTATGTTTTTTTGATAAATAAAACTTTATTTGCATACTTTTCATTCAACTTTTGCTTTGCTTTACCTCTTTGTGTTTGCAATTATCTTCTTAATCATTTTATTTAAAATGATAAACTTTTCTTTAGGCAAAATCAAGCAAGAACAGCCAACAGCCTAAGCGCCAAGCCTCCAAAGGCTCCAAAGAAACTGCCTCCACCCCCAAGCGTGCCAAGAAGCCTGAAAAGACAAAGTCTCCAACCCCATCACCTCCAACTTCATCTCCTCCCCCTCCACCCTCATCTTCTAAATCTCCTTCACCTTCCCCCCCAAAATTCCTCCCCCAATAAATCAGATGGTGATCTTACCAACCACTCATTTTATCACTCAGAGGCCAACTCCAAGCCTACCAAGGAGCGCCAGACCAAGAAGGCAAAGGCTGCCAAGGAGCCCACCTCTTCTTCTGGTAAGAAAAAGTAGGCATCCAAGCAGGTCTTGAAGAATCCTTCCCCTCCCCCTCCCAATGGCTCTTCCCCTCCTTCTTTATCTGATCCCCAAGATGAGCTGGAGGATTACTCCAAGAAGTTTAAAGCTTCTGGTCATGTGGCTTGGGATCCACTGGCCATCCACAACATTTGCAATGTGGACAGAGAGTTCAAAGTTCCTAAGCGCTTTCCCTGGTACTTTCTGATCATGTCTGTAAAGGGCGGCCCTGGTTATGTTGCCAACAATTATATCTTTAATTGCAACAACCAAAAGCGGCAGACCAAAGCAAGCACTTTGTCTACAAGGATAAGACTTCCGGGGCCTGGTTGAACACCAAGGAATGGGAGCAAGTAACATTGGAGAAGGGGGAGCACACTTGTGAGCCCCCTAATCATCTAGTCACTTGCATGCTTAAATGGTACCTTGTTCAGGTCATTCTCACCACCGCCAACCTCTGCGCTTCTGATCTGGCCATCAAGGCCCTCCAGAATCTCAAACCCAACAATCTCAAGTTGGTACCAACACAGGAGCAGTTGGTCAAATTCATCAGCAATAAGTGTATTGCTGCAAATCCCCCTCCCCCCAAGGCTTCTGACGTCCTCTCTGAGCTCACGCTCACTCATGATCTTAAGCAGCTTCCTAGTGGGGAGCGCTTCCTGCTTCATGATGACAGGCCTGCAGCCAAGGACTGTATAATCTGCTACTCAACTCAGCAGAACCTGATGGAGTTGAAAAGGGCGTCAACCTGGCTAGTTGATGGTACCTTCACCACTTGCCCCTGGATGTTCAAGCAGCTCTGGATGGTTCATGCCCAGATTGACATCCAGGTGATTCCACTCGCGTTCTTCCTTCTTCCTGGGGCCACTGAGGCCATTTATACCCGTGTGTTCTCCATCCTCCACCAAGAACTTGCCCTCCTTCCTCCCACTAATGATGATGAATCCAAGAAGACTCCCCC